>JAPZVO010000311.1:0-49626 GCA_029962745.1 Echinometra lucunter
TGGGCATCGATTTAGAAAGTTTGAATCCTTGTTAGGATCACTTTGTAAATAACTTGATGGAAAGGTGATCAAAAAATGTGTTTTGCAAAAAGAGTATTTGCATGATCTCCGAACTCAATATAGAGTAGCCTATTTGTTTTGAATCTGTGACTTTTGGAATAAGGTGCAAAACGGTGGAAAAAGGTAGTTTTTTATTTTTAGGCACCTAACGATGAAAAGATATTATTGTGTTTGGGTGAATGTTATCCTTGATGAAATGGGATTTGTTCGTTTTCTTTTGTATTGCCACCTTTGTCAAGTTCATAAAATACACGTTGGTGAATTATTTCTTCACCATTTGGCGCATTTATGTTGTATAAGAAAGAAAGGTATATGACATGAGTGACAGACATTTAGCATCAGAGGGTGACAGAGAGAAAGAGGGAGAAGGGAGAGTGGGTAGGGGATGAGAGATAGAAAGTGGAAGAGAGATTAATACGAGAGACACAGACAAATAAAAGGAGAGAGATAAATATGAGAGACAAACACAAATAACAGGAGAGAGAGAGAGAGAGAGAGAATGATTGGTTATTGAAACGAGAGAAACGAGAGACACAGAAAAATAAAAGGGGAGAGAGAGAAGGGGGAGGAAGATAGATAGTGGAAGAGAGATTAAGACGAGAGACCAATAACAGGAGAGAGAAGGGGGGTGGGTAGAGGGAAGTTGAGTAATGTTCATATCTGTTGATTTATAGACGGAGTGACATGTCCAACTCAATCTCTCTCTGGCTCTCTCATTGCATGTAAGATGAAGGTGAAGAAACACAAACAGAGAAGAAGATGAGGAAGAGGAGGAAGAAGAAGAAAAGGAAGAAACGGAAGGGTGGTTTGGAAATTTTCTTTTGTAAATATGTGTCACGTTAGTGATCATTTTTTTTCAACTGCTACTGACTCCAAGATATGGAAATAAATGTCATAAAATTATATTCCAAATTTAATCAGGAGTTCTCTTTTTACTTTCTGTCTTCAATTTCAAAGGGGTGTACACAAATGTACATGCAATAAATTCATTAAATGAAGTGTAAGTGAAGAAATCTAACTTATATAAAAGAACATTCTAATGGGTGTCGGATGCCCTCATCTTCGCCCTCTGTCCTGGTTGGATTGCTTGGCTGTGCTGTGCCACGCCCACTTGGCCCCTTGGCTCGACGCTCTTCTAAGGCAGTCGTTCCAGCCCCTTAGTCTCCGCGGATGGCGTCGCCCCAAGCCAGAGCTAGACAAGCAATGTGGATTCAGCAAGATGACCGGAAGAGATCGAGCACCGACGACGAGGGAGAACCGGGTGGCAGCTGGACTCGCCTCTCGTCCCGACGTGGAATACCCACAGAAAAATCTTTTCTGCCTAGACGAAGGTCTATATTATGTGATTGCTCTATGTGGTTCTCCCTGAAACCCTAATTCTATGCTCTACTTATACCCTTCTCTCACAAAGAAATCATTTTTAAGATAATATAAAACATGTGAGAGCAGACAACCTGACAAAGCAAAAAATTCTAAATTCTATGCAAGGACTACCTTGGCTTCCTAAGTTAAAAGCAAACAGCTGTAAAACGAGTACATTACAACTGCATTCATGCCGCAGACAATACTGTCTAGCCAATGAGCTATTACATAACATTACGATAGATTGGGATTCAAAGGCCTGAAATTTCTTGAACTGAACTACAATACTGTAAACTTCTAGTGACATACATAAATGAATATAATTCACCTAGTACGTCGTTACCCTTTCTGGTTTCTTTTAAATACTATGTCTGGCTACAAAATAAAAGCAGCTAATTTTTTCCCCCTGAAAATATCACATTGGTCACCCCGCCCATCCTATCCATTCTCTCTTGAAAGGGAGAAAGGGGGGGGGGGGGGGGGTGTAAGCTTACAGAGCAGAAAACCCCAAACTTGAACATATCTCGGTTTATTATGTTGATAGGAATGATTACCAAAGATGATACACTGTAGTTATAAACCCGAATTTCATAGATCACCCTTGCCACACAACACAATTGAAGTTTTCTTAACATGATACTAAAGATATTACGAATTAGGCAGAGCTAATACGCCAATTTTACTCGAGGAAATCCTGCACACGAACACCGATGCTAAACGTCTTGCTAGCGGTATAGACCAATTTCACAACGCAAGAGGGCAGCAGACTGTTCGACACAGTTCGACATACTGGCGTGGGCGCTCTAACTTTTATAGTACACAAGTCAATGGCGCGTTATGTACATTCGTTCGATTTTTTGTCTATTTTGACCAGTGTACGCAGATTTATTTTAATATTTGCAATGAGAAATTATCAGGGAAGTTCAGGTCGCAGCTGTGCGGTGCTCAAATGCCACAAGGATTAGAGAGGTTTAAAAATTGGAAGCTAACTGAGTGCGAAATTCACTCGCTTTTGACTCATGAAGCCTGTTTGTGTGAGAAGCCGTACTCCCTACACAGGTTTCCGTAAGCAATGTGAAGTGGGTAAAAACATCAACAGAAGGGACTTTTAAGTTAAGAAACATTATCATTATGTACTTTGGCGTAAAATTTAATGAGTGAAAACTTGACTTTGTAAACAGGGTAAGATTTAGGGCTCCCGTTTACTACGGCTTCTATGCTGCAATCGAACTTTTACTGACAAAACTAAGTTGAAAAACCATCGAAATTACAAAAATACATCGTACCTTCATCCGTCAGATATGACCATTGTCTTACCTCATCTACTCATGTATCCATGCTTTATTTTATTGATCTAGAATAAAGTAAATGGAACAATATCGGGGCATACCTCATATCTTACATTCATTTTGTACACAGAGCCAATCGCGGTCAGCGCGCTTGCCCACAGCAGCAATGGCGTCGCGCCGATAGAGGGCCAAATACATAAACCGGCCATGAAATTGGTCTATATGCTCTGACTTGTGTTCATATGATTCTCATTATACATGTATGCTCTTTTCTGTTTGTGCTCTCTTCCATGTGTATATGCTTACATGGAAATACCCGCAGTTCAACATAATTTCATAATGCTCACTTTGTGCACTGTAGGTGAATAGCCTACGTGGGTATTGGTGCTTCCCTTCTATTCTTGTTTTATAATTATGGTAATGATAACAATAATTGAAAGACCAAGGTAGAATAAGAAACGTTGGATCTAAAGCTATATAAAAATGTAGTTTTAAATCAATTTGATTGTTTCTACAATGGAGTGATTATTCTAATCAATCATCCAATGAAAATTTTAGATAAATCTATCAAAACGACGACTATATAGCCGTAAAATGTTAAGCCTATTTGAAATGCTATTAAGACCAGAGATAGAATGGGGTGATAGAATGGGGAGGGTGTGTGTGTGTGTGTGTGTGTGTGTGTGCGTGAGGATATGCATGCGCGTGTGTAGTGCCGTGGTCAAGTCAAGTTGCCAATGTAAAAAGCCTATAAGGTGCCGTGGTCAAGTCGCCTAAGGCGCTTGACTGGAGATGCGAGGATCGCGGTTTGATTCAAGGTACGGCACTTATGCCCTTGAGCAAGGCATTTTATCTACATTGCTCTTTCATCATGTTTATCGTAATAATATTATCACATAAATGAAAATGCTATAGACCAATTTCACAACGCAAGAGGGCAGCAGACTGTTCGACACAGTTCGACATACTGCGGTGGGCGCTCCAACTTTTATAGTACACAAGTCAATAGCGCGTTATGTACATTCGTTCGATTCTTTTGTCCATTTTGACCAGTATATACAGATTTATTTCAAAATTTGCAATGAGAAATTATCAGGGAAGTTCAGGTCGCATCTGTGCGGTGCTCAAATGCCACAAGAATTAGAGAAAGTTTAAAAAATGGAAGCTAACTGAGTGCGAAATTCACTCGCTTTTGACTCATGAAGCCTGTTTGTGTGAGAAGCCGTACTCCCTACACAGGTTTCCGTAAACAGTGTGAAGGAATTCGTCGCCAGTGGGTAAAACATCAAAAGAAAGGACTTTGAAGTCAAGAAACATTGTCATTATGTACTTTGGCGTAATATCTAATGAGTGAAAACATGACTTGTAAACAATGTAAGATTTAGGGCTCCCGTTTACTACGGCTTCTATGCTGCAATCGAACTTTTACTGACAAAACTAAGTTGAAAAACCATCGAAATTACAAAAATACATTATACCTTCATCCGTCAGATATGACGATTGTCTTACCTCATTTACCCATGTATCCATGCTTTATTTTATTGATCTAGAATAAAGTAAATGGAACAATATCGGGGCATATCTAATATCTTACATTCATTTTGTACGCAGAGGCAATCGCGGTCAGCGCACTTGCCCACAGCAGCAATGGCGTCTCCGATAGAGGGCCAAATACATAAACCGGAGGTGAAATTGGTCTATATGCATTATTGATACCAATACCAATATGTGCGCGTGTTTAAAAAAAGGTGTGGTGGGGGTGAGGGTGTACTTGTGTGTGAGTTTGAGGTAGGAATTTCTGCAAAAGACTTCCATCATCACTTCAAAACTCCAAAAGAGCTTATTCTGCCGTGGATATGAAAATTTAGGCTTAGTATGTACAATGACAGACTGTATGAATACGACTTTTATCCACTTTCGCTGTTCCTGCCGTATACGCCGTGTCTCATGAGTGTTATCAGGAAACCTTACACAAATCATGGTTTGTCTAAATCCATTTTATATGAGAGCAGACAACCCAGTCAGATGACATACCATCGTCTTCCTATACTGACACAAATCATGGTTTGTCTGCCTACATCCATTTTAAATGAGAGCAGACAATCCAGTCACGTGACATACCATATCGTCTGCCTACACTGATAGTGAATATCTCCCCTGAGTGGATTTTCATAGTGAAGTGATGAATAATATTACATCACCTTTGACCTCCGTAGTGTAAAGCATGTAATAATCCCAGACACTGTCTGTGCATGTTGTAATATTCAGGTATATTTTAGGCAGGGAAATGTCCCTGTTGTGTTAGGGTTAGAGTCAGGATTACTGTAGGAAATAGCATGATTAGGGTTAGGGTTAGGGGTCTAGTTTGTCTTAATTTTTAGTGCGTTTTTCTTCATCTTATGAAGCGTGAGAGTAAAATAATAGAATTACCCTCATGAATTGACTACAGGGAGGGCAGGCGGGAGAACCCCCCCCCCCCATGATTTTTCAAGTGATAAAAAAAAGAAAAAAGAGGAGACAAAATAAGAAAAGAAGAAGAAAAAAGAGGGTGGGAAAAGAGAGGCCTCTGGCTAACAACTATATAATACTCCTATTTCTTTATCTAAAACGTTAATAAATTGACCTATGGGTCATCTTGCCCCCCCCCCTATCAAAATATCTTGGCGCCGCCCCTGGGTACTGGTGATTATGATACAAGGAGGCCTAATCATTCGTATAAAATGTCTCCCCTTTAAGGGATTATCATAGTGCTGAGTCAGGGCCGTACGCAGAAATAGTTTTCATGGGCCGGGGAGTGGGGGGGAGGGGGGGGGGGGGGGGGGTGGTAGAATGGGTCAAATATTCGAAGAAACATGCAAGCGAGGGAGCGAAATGACCGAGCTGGTCATGATGACGCTTTTGCATTTTTAAAGATTGAAATGGAAGGATCTGGTGCACTCTTTTGGTGGGATTTTGGACAAAATTTTCTGCAAAAATGTCAGTCATTGGTGTTACAAATCTGATTTTCATTGGAGCCTAAAGGATGAACAGAATAATATGTTTTGTTGTTGTTGTTATTTGATTAAGTTATAAAGTACACATTATACAGATTTTACAGTTTATTTCTTTGTATGTATCTTCTGAACTCCGATATGCATGGGCGTCAATCCGTTTTCCAGTTGGGGGGGGGGGGGGGGGACACAGTCCAAAAATTTGCTGAGAAGCGAAAAAAAAATCCGGTGTCTCTATTTCTATTTTTGGAGGGGGGCAAGGGCGGTGATATCAGAGTGAGGGGAGGTACCAGCCAAAAGGGCATTCTATAAAAGAGGGACACTAACAAAGGGGGAACACAGATTGGAAAATTTTCTGGAACACACTTTTAAGAATCATTTAAGTTACACATTTTTGTCCTTTACGTAATAACTACGTAATAACTACTTTGTAGTTGTAAAGACTGACATGATTACTCATTTGCAAGTGAGTGAAGCGAGCGAGCAAACTATAATAAATTTCTTTGTGAAGACCATATTATTTGCATTATTTTAAGTTAGTGATGGTAAAGATGTTTGAAAATTATTTCTGGGTTCTTCCTTATCATTGTCATTTTTATCAATTAAGGTTGTAGTTTTTTCCCTATTGACCAAGCTATAATTTCAGTGCATATTTGACATGAGATGATTTTTTTTTTTTTTTTTTTTTTGGGGGGGGAGAAAATTAAATATCCTCATTGCTTCAATTTAGTTCCTAGTAATTCATAATAATGCGAGTTTTCGCCAATCGAAATCATAGGGCGTATTTTAGATCTTTATCAGAAGTCCCCTTCTGGGCTTTATATATGAAATACAAGGCTTCCAATATTGGGGGACATGCCCTATTGTGTCCGCACCCTTCAATATTTGGGGGGACGTTTCCCCCTGTCTCCCCCCCCCCCCCTGGATTGACGCCCATGCCCATAATTATGCGATTTGAGTTCATAAATATGAGAGGGTGTATTAACATGAACAATGTTACCTTCTATGCATGGTAGTGTAAGCTCCATTATTACCGTTATTCTCAACTTATAATATTCATGAACCTTATCAAGAGAGTTTGTTCAGAACATCGTAAATTCTTAGTGTCTGCATGGAGATTTGTTTTTCTTTTTTTTTCAGCTCCACAGTGTCTTGTTTAAATGGTTTCTGAACTCATTAAAGTTACTGAATGGATAAGAGCTAATAGATTATCTTTGAATCTCAAGAAAACAAAATATATGTTATTCAGTAATTCCATAAATGCATTACCAATGAACATTATTTTTGATGATACTCCCTTAGAAATTGTTCCACATACAAAATTTCTAGGAATTATAGTTGACAACAAACTTTCTTGGAAAAATCACATTGAAAATATATGCAGAATAATTTCACGAAATATAGGTATTATCAACAGACTGAAATTTTTTATTCCTTCGACATCACTTATTATGCTTTATTCATCTTTAATTTTACCCTATTTGAATTATGGGATTCTTGCTTGGGGAAATACCCATCAATATCTATTAGACAGATTGTTACTTTTGCAAAAAAAGGCACTTCGTGTTATTCATAGCTCTGCCTTCCGTTCACACACGGATCCGTTATTCTTTGAGAGTAAAATATTGAAAGTCAGAGACCTGTATTTATTCCAGTTAGGGCAATTTATGTACAACTATAATAATAATGCTCTTCCCCATATTTTTGATGCCATGTTCCTTAAAAATCAATCTTACCATAACTATCCCACGAGACGCTCTTACGAATTTCATTTACCTTTCTGCAGAACTTTACTAGCCAAAAACACATTCATATACAACGGTCCCAAATTCTGGAACTCTCTTAGTAATGATATTAAAGATAGTGTCTCTTTGAATGCATTTAAACATAAGCTCAAACTTTTCCTGCTTCATTCTTACAACAGTTAACAATGGAACTGAGATTCCACTTTTGGTTACCTCTAATCAAGGTCATCGCACTATCCTATACATACGTAATTCCCACCTGTCTATTCTTTTTATATTTCAGTCTGGTTGTCGGTCATGTTATGTCATGTTGGTCTGTGGCAGCCCATCTCCCATTTCCTCCTTTTAATTTCTTGCTATTTTCTCCTCTTTTCCCCCTTGTGTTCCCTGTCTGTTTGTCTTGTCTTTTCTTGTCTTGTCCCTTTTTCGTCTTGTCTTGTCTTGTGTTATCTTGTCTTAATTCTCCCTTTTCCTATTGTCCTTCTCTTCTTTAATTGTCTCAAATGCGCAACGCATCGTTCATCTGGCGGAGTCCTCACTGTGTGACTGAATCTGCAACTGTAATATATACTGCTGTTTTACCTACCTCTGTATCATACATTCTTCTGTTTTCTTTTCTTTACTTTCCTTTTTCTTTCTTGAGGAATCCGCGTCACTACAAGCATTGCTTTTTGTGGATTTCTCTTTTCCAATATCATTTTTTTCTTTTAATACACTATGTCAAGCAGACATTTAATTTGTTTTGATGTTAATTAGAGGAAAAAATGTTGTATGTTTGTTTAGTTATTTTATTTCTGCTTAAAAGAAGAAAAAAAAACAACAACAATTATGTCTTGTGTTATATTGGAAATAAAACCTGAACTTGAACTTGAACTACATGCAACCACTGAACTTCAGTAGAACACAACGAATTGAAGTTAAAGTTGAATTTGAAGTTTTTCAATGACATCTTTTTTCTATATTTCGTTTTATTTGTGCACCGACCCATGTGAGTGTTTTGGCGTAGGTGGAAAATCTCCGTTATTTCACAACACACACTGTAATTCCCTTGTGTCACTTACTAGTACATGCAAACTGTGCACTGTAATACTATAGCCTTTTAATGACTCGTCATGGTGGAGAGGCCCTCATCGCAAAGTCATAGTTACGAAAACTACTGGTAGGTATTAACTGTCATTAATAATCTTTGTAAACTTTATGGAAATGAAGAAATACAAAAGCTTAAAATTTCGAACATTCTTCCTGTTTATTTGCTGAAACACACCTGTAGACAAGACGTAGGATGTGAAATGGGTAGGTATTATAAACATTTTTTTTTTTCATGTATATATTTCTGTTGGGGGACTGGGTGTTTTCTTTGCCATAGCCATTCTTCGCTTTCTGTTATTGTTTAATTACTTTCTTTCTGGACTTTGAATGTGTGTTTGTCTTGCATTGTTTGTTTGTTATCTGTGTCCACCGGCGTAAATCCACTTTGAGGAGTGGGGGGGGGGGGGGGGATGATCGACTTTTCTGCCGATTTTTTTTTTCTGTAGAACTCACGCTAAAGTCTAAACACACACCCTCAATCACCCGCACAGACCCCCCCCCCCCCCTCCCCTTACACACATTTGATTTTTTTCGAGCGAGCAAAGCGAGGAAGCCAAACATAAGCACTTTTTTGTTTTTAATCGCATTTCCAAACAGAAATTCTAAAATATGATGGTCGTTTATTACAGATTATCAAAAATTTTACTGAATTAGTGAAATATTATTTCTTCTTTAAAAAGTGTGTGTGTGTGCGTGTGTGGGTGTGTGTGTGTGTGTGTGTGTGTGTGTGTGTGTGTGTGTGTGTTGGGGGGAATATTTTTACACGCCATACCCCTTCCCCCCTCGGAAAAGTGTTGGGGGATAATATCTCCACCCTCCCGGAATTTACGCCTGTTTTTCTCCAATCATAATCATTGTAATTAGCCCTTCTCGCTCACCCTTTTCTTCCGATTCCAGCTTCCTTGCTGTGATTTCATTCCTGAACTTCTTATATTCATTTTATCATTAGGGGGCGTCTACATTACAGTAGATCAGTGTAAACATTGCAACCCATCATGGCATCCAAGTTCCCAGAAGAAAGAGGAGAAACGGGGCAGCTGCGATCTAGGAAAGGACATGATATGACATGGTCTTGTGATAAGCACGGTGAACCAATCAAATTTTACTGCAAAGATCACACGATTCCCATTTGCCATCCATGCGCTACGAAAGCTCATGGCCAAAAACCTTGTGTGCTCGAAGACATCAAGGATGTCATCTTGAGGATGAGGAAAAATCTGGAAGATACACAGACAAAGATAGCACCCGCCAAGAAACGCCTGAAAACTCTTAGCTCTAAATCAGAGTCCGGTGAAACTTCCGCGAGTAACCATCTCCAGTCGGTCAATGATGAGGTTAACGCCACCTACGACGAAAAGCTGAAGAGAGTGAAAGACAAAGAGCGAAATGAGATTCGTTTGACCAACGAGGAGGCGGATGAAGAAATACGAATCATCAACGAGAAAAGAGAGAGGCGGATCAAAGTTTGTAAGGAGGAGGCAGAGAAGCAACAAAAAATCTCTAAAGATATCCAAGCAGAGCTTCTTTCAGAGATCAAGAAAATCGACATGACGGTTAGAAAAATGATTGAAGGTCTGAAAAGTAAGAATCAGCACGAAATCAAAACTATGGATAATATGGATTCTAAGATTGAACGCATCAAACAAAATGACAAAATACTAGTGAATGAAGCTCCTCAAGTCATTGCATCACTTGATGAGAGTCTCGGCTCAAATGTTCATCAAGAGGTTGCTGACAATCTTGACCGAATAGATCGTGAAGTTCAGAGAGTGAAGTTTGTCGAGTGTGAAGTAGGTGGGGAGCACTACGAGAGAATCGATGGCTATATCGGTAAATGGGAGCCTGTCAAGTCAATCGACATTCCATCGATCGTCAATACGCCATTGTTGCGTGGTTCAATCAGCGATGATGAGATATTTGTGTTAGATCACAGCGACAATGCATTATATGTTACACATATCTGCGCTGAACACACAGAGAAAGTCGTTGAAGTCGTTGTGGTGTGTTGTATTGTATTGTATATATTTTATTTAATCACGGGTAAAAAACTGCCATCAGCTAAAAGCTGCTTTTCAGCAAGGCCGTGAATGATATGGTATTAACATTTGTGCATGAATATTAGTTATCCTTTTCTGTTTACTTTTTACACTGAAATGAATCAATTACCATCAAATTTCTCAAGGATTTAATGGAATGTTTTTTTAAACGACATCTTGATGTAATGACCTCTGCTCATCAGAGCTTTGTGTTAATTACACGCTCTATCTCTGGTATCGATAAATGGTATAGAATTCAGGAAATTATAACAAAAGTGAATCATATTTCTTGTGGATTTTCCAAGGACAGGACATGATACCTCTGGGAGTGTTTCATCAACTGTCTTTCAGCGATTTTTACTGAAAACTGTTATAAGCTACTGAAATCCTTGCATCTGATTGGCTGAGAGCAAATTTTTCCAGTAATCAACAAGAAACTTGATGAAAAGCCTTAGTTATCATTTTCGAGGTCAAGAAAGATTTCATAAATTTCACCTCGAATTCGGAATATCATTTGTGTATGTAACATTTTCTGAAACTAAAATGTCCACAGTTATTACCAGACCGATATACGTCTTGAGGTATGTGTAAAGCACATTGTAGGGGTATATTTCATTCTACCCAGGCCATTGAATAGTAAAATGATTTCCAATAGGAGGGGGGTGGTAGGATGGATTGTTGCTTGTAACTTGCAAATATTCATTAAGCAACGAGATAAGTGTGTAAATACTGACTTTTGTATTAGAGTACATGCTGTATATGATATATTTATGTTTTATATTCCTGTCCACCATTTTTGTCCTTATTCACTGTTACATATAACAATAGTTATTCATGTGTTGTTAGTCATGTTAGTGTGGTCGAGAACAGGAACAAGAACTTTGTGCATGTGATAAAACTGGAAAATATGTCTTAAACAGCATAGTTTGTTGCTCAAACTAGATTTAATTCCAGCATCATCTCTTTCTTTTCTGTCCTTTCTTTTACCATTTTCTCTAATTCTTTCATCTATGAGTGGGTTGTTGCGATGACAGAAATACTTTGAATACCATCTTACATCCTTTTACTAAGGCTATACATCATAGCTTTACGAAAAGCTTTCAATAAAAAAGATGAAATAGTTTTATTATAATGAGAAGCATTATTGCTTTAACTTCGATTCTAATCTTTATAAAGATTGTTGTTATAATCAGATATCTCAATGATTTTGCCACACTTAATTACTCAATAGCTTCTTAGCATTAATGAAAACATTCATTGTTATGATGTGTTTGGGTCTATTTTATACTTGATGAAACAGAATTCGCAACTTTGTTGTTTTTATTTAATACTGCCACCTTTTTAACTTAACATTCTTAATCAAATAAACGTTGATGAATTATTTCTTTACTATTTGACGTATTCATGTTGTGATAATAAATAAGGAAGAAAGATATATGACATGAGAGACAGCACCAGAGAGTGAGAGAGAGGGAGAGATGGAGAGAGAGGAAGAAAGGTATATGACATGAGAGACAGCACCAGATAGTGAGAGAAATAGGGAGAGAGGGGGAGAGATGGAGAGAGAGAGTGAGCGGGAGAGAAGGGAGAGGAAGAAAGGTAAATGACATGGGAGACAGAATCAGAGAGGGAGAGAAGTAGAGAGAGGAAGGAAGAGATGGAGAGAGAGAGGGAGAGAGAAAGAAGGGAGAGAGTTGGTTGGAAAAGAGATAGAAAAAGGGAGACGGATTAAGAGGACAAACAAAGACAAATGAAATGAGAGAGGGAGAGAGGGAAAGTAGGAGAGAGGCAATGGGGGAGGAAGAGAGGTTAAAAGTAGAAGAGTGATTAAAACGAGAGACTAAGACAAATAAAATAGAGATGGGGAGGAGGAGATGAGTACAGGGAAGTTGAGTATCTATTGATTGATAGCTAGAGTGGCGTATCCAACTTGACCCTTCCCTGGCTCTCTCACTGCATGTAAGATGGGGGTGAAAAAAACACAATCAATTAGAAAGAAGAAGAAGAAGAAGAAGAAGAAGAAGAAGAAGAAGAAGAAGAAGAAGAAGAAGAAGAAGAAGAAGAAGAGAAAGGGCAGTTTGGAAAATTTCTTCTGTAAATATGGCATTGGTCACCCCCATCCCCCCATCCACCCTCTCCATTCTCTCTAGAAAGGGAAGGGGGGGGGGGATAAATTCACAGAGTAGAAAAAAAAAACAACTTGAGCATATTTTGGTTTATTCCGTTGAAAGGTATGATTGGCAAAGATGACAGCTGCAAAACGCGAATTTCAAGATCGCCCTTGGAAGAGATCGTGCTTTGACACTGCTACACAATACACTTTAAGTTTTCTTTAACTTCATACTAAAGATATTAAGAACTAGGCAGAATGCTACAATTTTACTCGAGGAAATCCTGCAGACTATAATACACAATGCTAAACGTCTAGATAGCGGCATATGCTCTGACTTGTGTTCATATCATGCTCAGTATGCATGTATGCTCTTTTCTGTTTGTGCACTCTTCCATGTGTATTCGCTTAGATGAAAATACCCGCAGTTCAACATAATTTCATAATACTCACTTTGCGCAATGTAGGTGAATACCTTACATGTTATTGATATTTCCCTTCTATTCTCATATTATAATTATAACAAAAAAAGGTTGGCAGACCAAGGTCAGATCTCGAAAAGTTGGATCTAAAGCCACATGCCAATCTTTTCGCATAGTTTTGAATTAATTTGATTGTTTCTACAATGAATATACTCATTGGCGTAAATTCCGGAAAAATGGGGTGCACCCACTCCCTTATACACACAATTTTCAAAGAAGAAGTGATTACTTATTTTGTCCACGGCAATTATTTTTTTTTTAAATCTGTCCTAAAAAAACGGCCATAATAGTAAAATGTCATATCTGAAATGCTATTAAAACCACCCTAAACACGTATATTACAGACGTCAGACTTATTCCATTGGTTTTATTTTATTTGGTCTAAAGTGGCAGGACTTGATGAAACCTGCGATGTTTCCTTTCCTGTCAGTTAGTCACGTGATGATAATGGTAATGTTTTAATCAGATTTTATCGATGCCTGAGGAATGAATGGATCAATATTGTTTAGAAAGTAAAACGGATCAGGTTATAGAAGTTTCCATGTATTATCTATACTCCATGGTGTGTTTTGATATCATATCAGTAAAGATGAGAGACCCTTCTTTACAAGCTAGTGTAACCTTAGCTAGGGAGTCGTTCATATAAAACGATAAACTTTTTGTATTGGGGTTGAATGGTTACCATGCAAACACCGTACCTCAGTTGAACACAACGCAATGAATTCGAGGTTTCCCGAATAAGTGGATTATTTACAATAATAATATTATTTAATTTTGGTATTTAATATTTCGTTATATTTGGGCACCGATCCATTTGACTGCTATGGCGTGGGTCGAAAATACCCGTCATTTCACCATATGTACTCTAAATCGCTTGTCACTTACATGCAAAATACTAGCTGAAATACTAGCCTTGGCTCGTGCTGTAGAGAAGCTCTCATCGTAAGTATTATCCGTTAATATTGTTTGTAGAATTTTAAAACATAAGTATCATGAAAAGAAATCGAAATTTTGAACGTAACTTTCTTCTTGTTTCTTTACTAATGAAAATAACAATCGAGATGATCGACAAGATATAGACGTAGAAACGTCTGCTTATACGTGTGCGTATGTGTGTGTGGGTGTAAGGTGTGTGTACGGGCGGGTGTGTGTACGGGCGGGTGTGTGTACGCGTGTGTGTGTGTGAGGGTGTGTGCGCGTGTGTATGTATGTGTGTTTTGGGGGGAGGAATAATGATGTTTTCCTTGGGATGGGTGATACTTTGGGAAGTTTTTTTTTCTCATCGATTTCTTTTTTGATTTGCTTTGTTTTCATGAGTGCAAGCTACGTAATCTCAGATAGTTTTAAATCATTGTTGAATATTTGATACATGAAAGGAAAAGTGTTATGCATATTGGTATGTATTTTTTAGGGGATCCTAGTTTCAATATATGTATTGGTTTATTAGATTGGGTCTCCTTTGTTTGTTCTTTTCTTGTAATTTTTTATTTTTTTATAAAAGGACACAACATGTTTATATCGCCCTCCACAAAATGTACAAGGGAAAACTTTTTGTCGGGGCGGGGGAGGGGGAGGGGGAGGAGTGGTGCTTCAACATTTTTGTAATAAATGATTTCATTGTTTCTCCTTTAAGTTATATATGATTCATGCTTATAATTAAGTCAGTGAAAAAACATTACATGTGATTTGAAATGTTAAATTGAAATGTTAATATCTTTTTGTTCATGGACTCAGAATAAAACAGTATGGAAAAAAAAATTCTGCGTTCTTGAATGTAAGAATACTCCTGAACAAAATGCACATTCCTTTCTTTTTTTTTTTTTTTTTTTTTTTTTTTTGGGGGGGGGGAGGAGTGGGGCATACAAAAGGGGAATTCTTTCCCTCATATATATTTTGGAGATCGTTGGACACCCCCCCCCCCCCATCAGGTGATAGCCAACCGCCTGTCTCCTTTCCTACTTTTTATTTATTTTTTTTTTTTTTTTACTTACATTAACAAAAACGGCTGGTACATCAGACTACTCAACATACCCTTTCGAGACAAGCCCCCAGCCCGGTTTCCCAGAATGGGCGCGTTAACTTCACTCCCCACACGTAACCCACCCTTTCGAGACAACCGGGGGGGGGGGGGGGCTTCTCTCGAAAGGGTACGACCATCCCCGTTCCTTCCCCGCTCCAATCCCGCTCCGCGCACGCACCCTTTCGACATAAGCCTATGGGATAAGATTTTTGTCTGATTTCGCAGTCCTGGTCGTACTTTATGCTTTATTTCATTTCTTGGACTTAAAAAAATCTTAGTTTATCTACAACCTTACACAAATTCATGGTTTGTCTACATTGATTTTGTGTGTAAATCCGATCAATATGAAGGCAGACAACCAAATAACATGACATTCCAACGTCTGCCTACCCTACGCATGGCTAGGAGTGAACAATGAAATAATATCGCATGAATTAAATTGATGACTGTCACCTTTGACACTGTCATTGTGAAAGTTCATTTTAAGTTTACATTAATTTAAAAAACATTAATCTTTGGAATACTAATTGGCAAAAATAAAGCAGGTTCTGGAAAACAGTTTTAAGCATTAAGCAGCCCCCCAGCCCCCCCCCCCCCCCCCCCGGTGGCGCGGCCGCTGAAGGGAGAGGGAGACAAACATTCTTTAGTTCTTAGTTCGTCTTCATTCTGATACCGTTGTTCATCATCTTGTGAAAAGTGAGAAGATAACTTAAGTAATGGAATTACTCTTGAGTTGACTTTTCGAAAGTAGTTGCGATTATGATAAAAGGAGGCCTAATCAGTCGTGATTATCTCCCTTTTTAATCCCTCTCTACACCATTTATCTCATTGTGTGTCTTTCCATCAATTCATCCTACACACGTATATCATGGAAGTCATTCTAATACTATGATATCTCTTCATCCTACCCACGTATATCATGGAAGTCATTCTAATTCTATGAAATCTATTCATCCTACACACGTATATCATGGAAGTCATTCTAATTCTATGACATCTATTCATCCTACACACGTATATCATGGAAGTCATTCTAATTCTATGAAATCTATTCATCCTACACACGTATATCATGGAAGTCATTCTAATTCTATGATATCTATTCATCCTACACACGTATATCATGGAAGTCATTCTAATTCTATGATATCTATTCATCCTACACACGTATATCATGGAAGTCATTCTAATTCTATGACATCTATTCATCCTACACACGTATATCATGGTAGTCATTCTAATTCTATGACATCTATTCATCCTACACACGTATATCATGGAAGTCATTCTAATTCTATGAAATCTATTCATCCTACACACGTATATCATGGAAGTCATTCTAATTCTATGATATCTATTCACCCTACACACGTATATCATGGAAGTCATTCTAATTCTATGATATCTATTCATCCTACACACGTATATCATGGAAGTCATTCTAATTCTATGAAATCTATTCATCCTACACACGTATATCATGGAAGTCATTCTAATTCACTAGTATTGTAGTCATTCTAATTCTATGAAATCTATTCATCCTACACATAATAATAATAATAAAGATTGATTTATGAAGCGCGTAATAAACAAAAAAGTTTCTCTATGCGCTTTACAAAGTAAAGATAAGCAAAGGAAAAATGATTATAAATTCCAGACAGAACTATTTCAAGAAGTATTACAAAAACTAATGTTAAGGGCAGGTAATTAGTAAATTGTTAACGTATTACAAAGAAGAAAATTAAATATATAGCGTAAGTTGAATAAAGGCAAGAAACAACAATGTGCCAATCTTTATTAATTACTGGTAAAATCATACAAATCAAGTTAATACAAAATAGCAAAAGTTAAAATAATTTATTATAGTGACTTAGATACGATGACTTATCATTTCGAAGAGTTACATATCATGGAAGTCATTCTAATTCACTAGTATTGTAGTCATTCTAATTCTATGATATCTATTCATCCTATCATTGTAATTCTATGATATCTCTTCATCCTACACACGTATATCATGAAAGTCATTATTATCACTTACTTTGACCACTGAGTACATAGTAGAATGTCATGGTGCATCTTGCACTCATCTCCTGTATGGGTGATGCCTGCAGCCTTGCATAGTCAGCGTCTCCTTATCTTTCAAAGGACAAATGCGGGGTTTTTTTTATCTATCCACTTGACATACGTAGGCCTATATGAGTACTTAATTTCATTCTATTCTGGTCTAAAGTAAAACCTCTACCTGTTTTCTCTCTCGAGTCAGTTAATAGTCAAACTATCACAGCAGTAAGATTAAGAAAAACATTTTCATAGAAGCCTGAGGGATGAACAGAGTAACAGGTTTTGTTGTTGTTTAATAAAGTTGTTTAAAGTTTTGCATGTATCTTCTGAACAGTTGTTGCTTAATAAAGTTATAAAGTACATGATATAAAGATTATATAGTTTATAGCTTTGCATGTAGCCTATCTTCTTAACAGAGTAATTTGTTTTGTTGTTAGTGTTTGATAAAGTCATAAATGATACAGATTTTATAGTTTATTTTCTTTGCATGTATCTTCTGAAGTCCCACATGTGATTTGAGATCAAGTCTATAAATATGACATGATGTATTAACATTAGCAATGTTATCTTAGGGCTTTGCATGGTGGTGTAAGCTCTATGATTACCATTATTCTCAGCTTGTAATATTCAAAAACCTTATCAAGAGAGCCGTTCAGAACACTGCAGATTCTTAGTGTCGTGGTTGAATAGTTTGCACGCAACCACTGTACTTCAGTGGAACACAACGCATTTAAGTTGAAGTTGAAGTGTTTCAATGAGTGGATTATTTGTAATAACAGAAAATCATTTGGTATTTGATATTTCGTTATATTTGTGCCCCGATCCATGTGACTATATGGCGTAGATGGAAAATACCCGATATTCACAATACACACTGTAAATGACTTGTCACTTACATGCAAACTGTGCACTGAAAATAACATTGGCTCGTGGTAAAGAGAAGCTCTCATTGCAAAGTCAGACTGGGTAATGCAAGCTATACGTAAGTATTATTGGTTAACATAGTGCGTAAACTTTTAAACATAATCACGGGACGTTTGTCTCCTTGTTCTTCAGTAATGAAAATAACTATCGACAAGAAATAGATGTAGAGGGGGGTGGGGGCTCTTTTACTCCTTAGCCGTTCTTTCCTAATTTTGTAAGTGTTCTGTAATCTAAGGAGTCTGTATGATGGTGATATCAACACTAGCAGTTTATCAGTGAAAATTAACTTAGGTAGAAACAGTAGAGCGATGATGAAATTCTTGAATTACATTTGTGTGTTTTCTTGGTTGTTGTTTTTGTGTGTGTTTATCGTCCGCTCTCCCTCTCCCTTTTTCATCTACTTCCAGTTTTCTTACCCTCTTTTTTCTTACTCCATCTCTTTTAATGAGATATTTATTATGTACCTTTTATCATTAATGATGCAGGTAGATAATTTGCATTGCAACTAATCATGGCGTCCAAGTTCCCAGTTGAAAGAGGAAAAACAGGGCAGCTGCGGACGAGGAAAGGATATGATATGACATGGTCATGTGACAAACACGGTGATCCAATCAAATTTTACTGCAAAGATCACACAATTCCCATTTGTCATCCATGCGCTACGAAAGATCATGTTAAAAAACAGTGCGAACTTGAAGACATCGAGGATGTCATCTTGGAGATGAGGAGAAAGCTAGAAGATACCCAGACAAAGATAGCACCCGCAAAGAAACGCCTGAAAATGCTTGGGTCTAAATTAGAGTCTAGTGAAACTTCCGCGAGTAACCATCTCCAGTCGGTCAATGATGAGGTTAACGCCACCTACGACGAAAAGTTGAAGAGTGTGAAAGACAAAGAGCGAGATGAGATTCGTTTGATCAACGAGGAGGCGGATGAAGAAATACGGATCATCAACGAGAAGAGGGAGAGACGGATCAAAGCGTGTGAGGAGGAGACAGAGAAACAACAACAAATCTCTAAAGATATCCAAGCAAAGCTTCTTTCAAAGATCAAGGAAATCGACATGACGGTTAGGAAAAAGATTGAAGATCTGAAAATTAAAAATCAGCACGAAATATATACCATGGAGAATATGGATTCTAAGATTGAACGCATCAAACAAAATGACAAAACATTAGTGAATGAAGCTCCTCAAGTTATTGCATCATTTGATGAGTGTCTCGGCTCGAATGTTCATCGAGAGGTTGCTGACTATCTTGACCGAATAGAGCGTGAGGTTCAGAGAGTGAAGTTTGTCGAGGGTAAAGTATGGGGGGAGCACTACGGGAGAATCGATGGCTATATCGGTAATTGGGAGCTTGTCAAGTCAATCGACATTCCATCGATCGTCAATACGCCATCGTTGCGTGGTTTAATCAGCGATGATGAGATATGTGTGTTAGATCACTGCGACAAGGCATTATATGTTACACATATCTGCGCTGAACACACAGAGAAAGTCATTGAAGGAGATGTATGTTTGTATGTTACATCATGCGCACCCTTAGACAGCAACGTCATAGTATATGGCAATTGGGGATCATTATGCACGGGTGACAGCTTGGATAGACGCATCACTCTCTATGACAGACAATTGAAGGTGATTAGAAACATCACCATACCGAAGAAAACATCTTCATCATTTAATGCAGTGTATGTTGATGTTGACAGGGATGGGATGATCCTCGGCGCTGAGTCCCATCAGTCTAATATCTACGTCATCAATCCTGCTGATGGTAAGATAGTGAACACTATTACGATGCAGGGTAAGACGGTATGTGGTGAGATACAAGCCTTGTCATCAGGTGATATTGTTGTTCAGACGGATGGGAATGGATTCACTGTCATCTCACGATCAGGCAAAGAGAAGTCTGTCATACACTGTGATGAGTGGGGCAGGCCGACACGGTGTTACGTTGACAAACTGACAGATACACTCTACATCAGATATGCAGAGCGTGGTACGTACACAGTTGATCAAGTGTCATGTGATGGTAACATCCAGGCAAGGAAGATCGTGGAATACAAACACTCAGATCGCCATCCCATCATCAGCTCATGCCTTGTAACTCCATCTGGTAACCTAGTAGCTTTTGACGGAGACAAACTCTTTGTGTACAGAAAGAGTTTCATTGTGTAAGCCATCATACTAACTGTGTAACACAAATCAAAATCAAGTCAGTTAAGTAACTGACTCGACCAAAATCATCATATTTATAATGCTCTGTCTTGTCAATTACTACTTGATTGGCCGTTTGGTTATATATTATTTTTTAAAAATCATATTATTCATTTCTGTCTTCCTTTAATGTGTCCCTAGTATTGTGGGGTACTGTGATGAAATGATCTGAAGTAATGGTATTTTTCTTGTATGTGTGGGAGTACAAGTGGTATTTACATGTATTACATCGGATGTTTATAGCCACTGAAGTAGAGAAGTACTGTGTTCCACGATTATTGACTGATCGCCTGCAATTTTTTCAGTATTTTATCAACTGATATTTTTTCCTAATTAAACTAAAGTGAGGAGCAACTGCATAAGTTGCTCCTGGGGAGCGTTTCATGAAGTGTTTTGTAAGTGATGTGTATTGACAACCACTATAAGCTACTGAAATCCTTGCATCTGATTGGCTGAAAGCTATTTTGTCAGTAGAAATCACTGGCAAGACACTTTATGAAACGCTCAGCGGATTCCATCTTCTTTTTTCATGTAAAACGTTGGATATAGCATTCTATTATTAAGAAATGTGTTCACTTATAAATGGCTCATCGCATGTCACTTTATAATAAAAGAACAATGCGCGTGTAAATAAAACATGGAAACTTTTATGAAACCGACATCGAAGTCTGTTACAGGAAATAAAGTCATTCATAATGATTTATTCTGTGAATAATGGTAACATTGTATTTTTTGTCGTAAAGTACACTGCTAGTTTATCATTTACCCATTTTCTTCTTCTTTGTATCATAGATCATGTAGATATTAAGATATCTTAATTACGTGGTGTTAATCATTGTTTAGTAGGCTTTAAGATCTAAGAAGATTGTGCTGGTAATATATAACCTGCATACATTAGCATCAAGACTAGTCACATGAGTAGTCTATATATCAATAAGTTAGGAAAAATAATCAAATTATCTATTTTTGCCATGAAGTATGTAATAACAATGTATATCATTTATATGCCTTTGGTAAATATATAATTCTTCTCTTCTGTAGGAAGCGACGTATAAAATCATGTGATGTTTAGTGGGGTTTGATATTTAACATGTTTGAGAACATCGTAGGTTAGATACAGTCAAACCTGTATGCATTTATCAAGACGATTACTCCAAGCTAGATAAAAATTCTGTAAATAATGAAATTCATCTTGAAATATGTCGGAAGGTGTATCCCTTTCTTAATGTTTCTTATTGTACAGTAGCCTACATTGGATCGGGGCTTATTTTCCTTCCTTCTTTTTATGTCGAAAGCATTGATATGTCACTTGGGGTTTGCATGATAGTGGGCCTGATAACGAAAGAACGCTGAGGGTTTCAATAAATTAACAAGCATGTTTTAAACATCGAATTTGTTACTCGAAACAAGAGAAAATTAGACTGTGTTATTATCAATGCATGTTATGGCTTTATACATACTCATGTTCTAACTTTGGTCCTTATACAGATATGTTTTCTACATATTTATTAAAAAGAAGTTTTGCTAATTTAGAAACATCAGTCATCAATAATTCTATGAAGTACACTTTGTAGATGAAACCAAATATTCATTCTTACAATGAAAAAAAATAATGAATAATTTTGTGTTGTATGTTTTACTTGCAGTGTTGATCTAACAGTTTATTTTTCATCAGCTTTGTAAATTCAAAAGTAAACGTTAGTGTTTGCGTTATCTGTTTTAAAATGTCGTGAATGTATTTATGATGTGGGAGTAAACAAGGAAGAAATGTATGATTGGAATGAGTGACAGAAGGAAAAACGGAGCAGCAGAAAGAGAGAGAGAGAAAGAGAGATTAGAGAGGGAGAGGGGAGATGAATGCAGGGCGGAAGAGGGGAGATGGAAAGATAGAAAGTGGACGAGACATTGGGAAGAGACTCAGACAAATAAAAGAAAGAGAGAGGGGGAGAGAACGAGAGGAAGGTGAATTTAAACTGGAGAAAAAATACAAATATAAACTATGTATAAAGTAAGACGGAGGGGGTGAGAGCTGGGAAAAGAGATTGATATAACATAAATGAAGAAAACAGGACTCTTTTCACTCACTCTTCTTACTTTGCGGTCTTGCTCCTTTTATTTCTCTCGAGTTAGTAGAACCCCCCCCCCCCCTTCCCGCCCTGCTACTCAGTAGCTAGACCCATGCTACCACAGGTATTCATTATCTCTCTTCTCTCTCCCTCTCTCTCCCTTATATTTTCTCTCTTTTTTATTGAATCACATCGATATCTAAACGACATGTCCAAGGTAATGTCTCCATCTCTCTTGCTCTCTCTCTCCATTTCTCTCTCTCTTTGTCTCGTTTCTGTCTCCCTGTCTCTCTCTCTCTCTCTTCCTTTCTTTTCTCTCTTCTTCTCTATCTTTCTCTCATTACTTATGATAATGTCATACAACATTAGAATAGATATCTATTGTAATGTTATATTTTCATATATTCCTAGTGTATCTAAAGCAACAAATTTAAAAAAAAAGACAGGAAAAGTTGCAAATTTATTCATTTTAATTCTTTTTATTTTCCAATGCAAACACTTTACATAAGTAAGGATACTGTACATTTCACAAAACTAAGGGGGAGGGGTGGGATGAAGGATATAAACGAGAAGTATGTTTGTAGTACACTATGGATTGGGATAACTAAAGATCTGTTTGCTTTATTATTTCCAAAAAAATACTAATCAAAGATAAACATCTCTCATACAAAACGAACAAGGAAATAATTCAGATATGCAGTCAAAGGTTTCGAGAATAATACTTCGTGTAAAAGCAACTATGTTACTTTGATTTGATTTGATTGATTATTTTTTTCCGTTTCACCGTAATCATGTACAAAATAAATTTATGAATGCAGTAGTCTCGTAATTACATAGCTAATATAATGAAGCAACAGGCTACTTACATTCTTCGTAAATTATAATGATAATTTTGTGGTTGAAAGGTGCAGAACCTTCCTTCAAAAAATAATTAGGAATCAATATTCTTATGAGAAAATGGCAGAGTTTGTACAGATTGGTAAGAACTACAATTTAAAGGGATCCGGTAACTTTGTGAAGGCTTGATTTAATAAATTATTCAATTTTAATGTCTGTGTTGTATAAAGGAGTTCAAAATGATGAATAAACAGCCAGGAATATAAAGATTTTGAAATATGATAAGATGTTATTATTAAGATATCTATCTCTGAATTCCGCCATTTGCAAAACCAGTCAGCATTTGCTTCTGTCTATTACTGCAGTCTATGGGGTAAAAATTCTGGCATTTCCGATCACTAGTATCATTTTCACTTATTGTGAAGCACATGATGATGTTTTTGAAGTGCATTTTTTTTCAGGGCTTCATATCAGTATTACATACACTGTTAGCATGTTGGGCTATGCAGCTCAGATTTTGACAAGCTACCCAATGACTTTAATGAAATTAACAAGCATGCATGAAGTAGCAATAATCACAATATTATTGTAAAACATGAATTAACATTGAAAAAGATAAAAAAATAATGCAATATATCTAATAATTCATCAGGAAGGTTTCCACATTCTTTCCACAAAAAAAAGAAGATACGTGACATGACAAATGATTGCAACCTATATATTATATCTTTGATATGGTTTCTTTCCGTGGTAGTTACTGACAGTTTTTTATGAATAATGGGAAGATCCGGGGGTGAGAGTGTTGGCGAATTGTTTCAACTCCTAGCGTCCTCTTAGCTCCTAGGTGGCAATGTACAAGCACAGCTTTTCAGCAGTCCCCTCTAACCAACATTTTCTTAGGCTTGTTGTACACTGTGAACTATTTATATTTACGATTACATTGTTAAGTTTCATTGTTTTACATTGTACGATGCATCCTATGTATTCTGTTTATATAATGTTGGAAATGGAAAATAAAGGAAATGAAAAACAAAATAAAATGTATGTATACGAATGTGATTTTTTTATCTACCATCGTCATGCTTTTATCTTGAAAACCCACGCCATGAGCTGATGAGATGGCGCTATTCCATGAGGGAACTCGTCTGCATCGGCCTCTTTTTATATTCGTGAAACTTGGAATCCCGCTGAAAGCTTAACAATAATAACCACACGCAAATAAACACACAAACTAGCTTATTTTCTTGAAATTTCCATTTTCTTAAAATGCAGAGGCAATATCCAACGCTCATAAAGACTTAATCAGAGCCCTTGACTTTCTACCACCTACAATCGTCTCCCAAAGGCCGGGTTTCCCGGGCGCGACACTCTTGCTATTCACAAACATGGCCAAAGAAGCGAATGTTGAAAAAAAATGGCAAAGTCCAACATTTTGGTTCCAAAAGTTAGCCAAGCATGCGCAGGGGCTCTGAAGCATCATTTTCAAAATGGTTGGATATTATTTTGTTGCGAACCTTTTCACATCCTGCGAACAATAATCTTTGAAATATGTAAAGTATGAAATATCCCCCATAACAAACAACAACAACAACAAAATTAATTTTTCAGAATTACGCACCTTCGGGAAAATGCCATGTAACCAAGCAGTTAAAGCAACAAAATATTCTGACAAGAAATTTTTATTCATCGTTCACTCGTGCTGTTAGCTGATATTCCACGTTCAGAGACGGATACTAAATACAGTACATATAAAGTCTACAACATGTCATTACAGATTAACACCAAAGAGATCTGATAAAGGCTTTTATGAGGACTTAGGAAGCTTAACAAAACTTTTCATAAGATCACGAATTTGAAGCAGCAAAAAACCAGGGGTTGTAATATGATTGATATTACGTAAATAAGATATACACAGAGACCATTTTCAATTTTATTTTCACTTACAGATTAAAAGTCGAGAACAAACCTTCGATGTGGAACGGCAGTTCGGTGGAAACGTTCACAAATCATCTTTTAACAAGTCTCTGTTTATTTTTGTCGTCGTTATCATTGTTATCATCACAAATACTATAATTCGTATCATCATCATGATTATGATTATCATCTTTATCATTATCATGATTTTTATTATCATCATTATCATTACTGTAATTAGTCGTAGTAGGAGAAGGAGAAGGAGAAGGAGAAGGAGGAGGAGGAGGAGTAGTAGTAGTAGTAGTACTCGTCGTTTTGGCAAAAATGCATAAGGGGGCATTTAAAGAAGTAAAGATAAAACAATCACTGGAATGTTAGGAACAGAAATTTAAAACGAAAAGAAGGGGAAGGGAGGGTTATCTAATGCGGCATAAAGCGGTCCCAATTCCAGTGGTTGATGACACAATATAAAATGCGTGTTTACAATATCTTGAAAAAATCTAATATATAACACCATCTATAACAGAATACCTAACACAGTACCATATAAATGTATGCTAAGCTTAAGCTAAACCACACCTTCCCTGATATTGTTATATGACATAGTAGAGAAAATAGATGAAAGGAAACAAAGGAAGCACAAAGATCATTCTATGACATGACACAGGATTTCCTGCTTTCCTAGGCTGCAAGTTTTAAAGACTACAAATTATTTTCAAAATAATGTTTCGTCATTTTAATAACTCCATAGCACTATACTATATCCAAAATACATATATACGTTGGGTTGAGGATTCCAGGTTGCAACATATTCTTTAATTCAATTTGCAACATATAATTCTAAATATATATATATATATATATGTGTGTGTGTGTGTGTGTGTGTGTGTGTGCACTTGTATAGCTTTGCAAGCGAGGACAGTGAACAAAGAAAATTCCTGAGAACAATAGTCCTCGGTTGGTAAACAATAGTCCTCAGTTGTCAAACAAAGGATTTGGGTTTATTCCGTCAGCCTTGAGAGGACAGGGGACAATAGAAGTCCAATTGTTGTGCTCGGTAGTATAGTGATGTACAGCTGTGTGTGTGTGTGTGTGTGTGTGTGTGTGTGCGTGTGTGTGTGCGTGCATATGTGTGTATTTCACTTTTTACGTGGGTTTTATCCGAGCATGTAAGGAGCACAAAACAAAGAGAATTTCAGTTCATGCTATCAAATATTGACATAGGAACATTTGATGAAGTTTGGATTTGTAAAGGATTGTTGATTTTTTGCCAAAAAGAATCTTTTTAATACTACACATAAATATTTTTTAAATTGTATGAACGTTAAACAGTTATGGCAAGTTATTGATATACACTTTGGCTTTTTTTTCTAAAGACTTTGGCTTTCTTGAATTAAGGGATATGCGTGGAGTGACGGGGTATGTTTTGGGGATTACCTTATTATTCGAACAGAATGAAGTGCGATGATCATGATGATTCAAATCCAGTGTGAAAATACAAAAATACATTACGGAATTAACTGAGGAAGAAAAATACTTAGCTATGAAAGTTGGCAAGTTGCATTTACACCTCGAAAACTGGGAAGAATGGAAAGTGCTTAAGGATATGAATATGAACAGGTACGGTGTGTCTAGTGTTGTGCGTGTGTGAATGAATGAGGTGGAGACACTGCAGTATATCAGTGTGCTAAATTGCCATTTGGTCTACTGCTTTTCCGTCCACTCACCACATGGTCTAACTTCATTTGGTCTGATATCATTTCGTCCATCAACATTTCGTCTAGCAACCATTTAGTCCAACAATCATTTCGTCCAATGATCATTGGTCTATAACCATTTCGTCTACAACCAGTCGGTCTAATATACGCATGGTCTACTTATCAATTTGTCCAATTACCATTTCGTCTAATCATCATTTCGTCCAACAGCCATTTGGTCTAATGATCATTTCGTCTAATAACCACTTGGTCTAATAACCCTTAAGTCCAAATTGTCAGTTCGTCTAATAACCATTTGCTCTAATGATCATTTCGTCTAATAACCACTTGGTCTAATAACCATTAAGTCCAATTGTCAGTTCGTCTAATAACCATGTGGTCCAATATCCATTTGGTCCAATATCCTTTTGGTCTAATGCTGCAAACAATACATGTGCAATATGCTCTTACGATCCTGATAATGGTAATGATACTATTAAAGAAATATTATGAAAAAAATGAATGAATGAGATATGAATATTATCTATAAATATATTATTTATGAATTCATAATCTATAATATCAGAAATATTCTGAATAAAATGAATTAATAATTTAAATATAAATATTACTACATATAAAAATGACGAGGATGATGATAATCATAATAATAATGATAATAAAATGATTACAAAAATTAACGATAATAATAACTACTATTCTGTAATCTTACTCCTATTTCTGCTACTGAAACTATTACCATCACCATCACCACCACCACCACCACTACTACTACTACCAATAACATATTCTGCTCTATTCGCTCGCAATTCAATCATCAAAGCATTCGGGGGGATTTTTCCAGTGATCAGAGAGAGAAAGAGATAGATAGAGAGAGAGAAAAAAATAAAGAAAAGAAGAAGGAGAAGGGGAGTATTATGGGAAAGAGGGGCAGGGTCATGCAACTATCGTTATTATTATAATTTTTTTTATTCATTTAAAACGTAAATAATCTCACCAGTGGGCAGGGGGCACAATGCCTCCCTTACTTTTCCAAGGATGAAAATAATGTCTCCTAGCCTTCTTCTCTTGATAAATGATCTTTCACTTCATATCTATCGCCCTTTCCTCTTCTAATTCATCTTTCTTATATTAATCCCACAACTACTCCCTTTTTCAACCACAAGTTCAAGTTAGTGAGCTTATTTTTGATTTCCACGTCTGGTGGAAAACACCTCCATAAGGCAACAGTTACAAATAATCCTAATTTAATTGAAAAACAAAGTGGCACAGAGAGATCGAAGGACACACAACATGAGAACTGCGATCGCTACGTCGACGGCGGATGCTAGGTACATGTAGCAGCATACGGTCGTAGAGGGCTAGTAGACCAATTGGTTATTATACGAACTGACAATTGGACCGAATGGTTATTAGACCAAATGATCATTAGACCAAATGGGTGTAGACGAAGTGCCAGTAGACCAACTGCAGTTAGGACAACTGAAATATGGACCAAATGATATTAGACCAAATAGATGTTGGACCAAATTGCATGTAGACCAAGTTACTATTGGACGAAATGGTAATTAGACCAACTGATAATGGACGAAGTGGCTATTAGACCAATTGGCAGAGAAAAACGAGTAGACCAAATGGTTATAAGACCGAATGGTCTTAGACTAAATGGCTATTGGACCAACTGGTTATTGGACGAAATGGTGACTAGGCGAGATGGTGATTAGACCATGTGGATATTGGACCAACCGATGGTAGACCGAATGCTGTTAGACCATGTGGTAATTGGACCAAAGGGCAGCAGACCAAATGGATATAAACCAAGGCGAATACCCCAAGCTAGATTTTTTTTTTTAAATGTGAATGCTGAAATAAATTAATCATGGAATATGTAGGAAGGTATATCTATTTCTTAATTTCTTGTACATTAGCCTACATTGGATCGAGGCTTATTTTCCTTCCTTCTTTTTATGTTGAAAGCATTGATATGTCATTTAGTGTTAGCATAATAGTGGGCCTGATAACGCAAGAACGCTGAGGATTTCTATAAATTAACAAGCTTGTTTTAAACATTGCGGTCGTATTGCAAGCCGTTTTAACATTTAATCCTATTTCTTGATATCAAGAATTCATTTCTTGATATCAAGAATTCATTTTTCTTGATATCAAGAATTCATTTCTTGATATCAAGAATTCGATTTCTTGATATCAAGAATTCAGTTCTTGATATCAAGAAATCGATTTCTTGATATCAGAACTGAATTATTGATATCAAGAAATAGGATTAATTGTTTAAACGGCCTGCCATACGGTCGTTACTCGAAATTAGAGAAAATTAGCTTCGTTGTTATCACTGCATTTTATACATATTCGTGTTCTAACTTTGGTCACTAGCATGTACATTGTCAGAGTGTTTTCAACGTTATTAGTTTAGAAAGAAGTATTCCTTAGTCAGAAAAATCAGTCAGCGACGATTGCTTTTGCCATCAAGTAGACTTTGCAGATTAAACCAAATTTTGTATTCATTCTTACAATGAAAAGAAATATTGTGTTGTATGTTTTCCTTGCAGTGTAGATGAAACAGTTTAGTTTTCATCAGCTTTGTAAAAATCAAAAGTATACGATCATCATAGTGTATGCTATCTTTATCTGTTTTAAAATCTTTTGAAGAGTATTTATGATGTGAGAGTATAAATCAGGAAGAAAGGCATGATTGGCATGAACGACAGAAGGAGAAATGGAACAGCAGGGGAGAAAGAGAGAAAGAGACAGAGAAAGAGAGATAGAGATGAGGGATGCATGAAAGTTCAGAAATGTTGATCTATCAATACTGACCAAGTGGAGTAAAAGCTGGAGCCACATGTCCAACTCATTCTTTCCATCGCTCCCTCACTAAGACGGCGAAGAAGAAGAAGAAGAAGAAGAAGAAGGAGAAGAAGAAGAAGAAGAAGAAGAAGAAGAAGAAGAAGGGGAGAAAACTTGATTTTTTTCCTGCAAATATGACATTGATCATCCCACCCGTCCTAACCCTTTCGATCTGAGGGGTGGTGAGGGGGGGGGGGGGGGGGTGGCTATTTGTTAGGCGTAAGCAACAAACGTGAACTAGATTCTAACCTGACCTCAATTCTGTTCAAAGGATTGATTGTACCTGTAACCAGACTTACACGGAAGAGGGCGTGCTATGATATCGGTATAGAATAAGTTTTCTCAACTTCCGACTGATGATGTTTCAAGTTGGCGGAGCCATAAATTAATTACGCATATTTTCTTCAGAAAATCTTCCCCTCCCACTTCAACTTGTTTACAAATGATTAAGAAACTTTGAAAGATCAAAGTGGAAACTGTTAAATACATGTACCTAAAAGCTTCAGTTATTTAGAGACATATAACAAGACTTTGAAATCTTGTTCAAAAGAATTGTATCGTTCGTAAACTAATTATAGGCGTTCTACTAACAATTATGACACTGCAAAGCAATGGTGTTCCATTTCGCTGCCCCAGCCCCCCCCCCCCCCTCCCCCGTCAAAATATGATATTATGACAAGTCTCATTGCGTTAAACTTAAAAAAAATACCCTTTTCTATATTACATCCTCATCCGACAAAAACAACCGAAGCATGCAAAGGCGTTTTTTTTTCTGGCCTGATCGCCCGTATGCATGTACACTGATATTTTCGACATTGTAACTTCCCGCCCCGCCCCCCCCCCCCCAATTCAAACAACACTATCCCCCTGCTCGAAAAATATTTATTTATGAATCTATTATGATCTTGATATTGCTGTGTAAACATATTATTGTATTTGTTCATCACGATACAACCGATGAAACTTTATTGCTTAGATCATGTCTACAGAGCATGCGCAGAGTGTGATGAAACTTATCACTCGTGATGCAAAGCCCTCATTCACTCGGGGTGTGGTGGACGTTAAATGTTCTCAGTTTCGCTCGAAGCATTCTGCTTGAACTTCGTGTAAGTAACAAAATTCTCTGAAAATTGTAATGATTATGTTATATCTCGTGACAAAACATGAGATTTGCTATATAGTAGTTATAATGGGATAATTTGGATATTGAAATTTAGTAACAATTTTCTTATGTATATTTGATAATCATTACGTAGTTTCCTTGTTGTAGGACGAAAATTGTTTTGATTATAGACAAACTAGTAATAGTTTCACACCAATTTTATTATTTCATAAGGGATTACAATGTTTGTTCTATAAAGATGCATCTTATAATGTTTATATATGTATATACACTTCTAAGGTTTCCTACGTCATGTACATGATACCTGGACTAGTTTTTAAAGCATACATCTTTTTTACACTCTCAGAAAAAAATGATTGGTTAAAATGTGAACCTACCAGCCGTTGGTTAAATGAATATCCCATATGTTTTACATATACAAATTTGTTTTAACCAACAACTGGTATGTTCATATTTTGATCAACCTAAATATTTTTAACCAACTTTTTCTAAGAGTGTAGCAGGGTCATATTTCTTTCAAATAGAGGAATGTCTCCGTCTGTCTCTTTCTGTCTCTTTCTGTCTCTGTCTGTCTTCCTCTCTCTCCTTCTCTCTCTCTCTCTCTCTCTCTCATTTCATTTCATTGTGTGTGTAAACACAGCCGCACTCTGTTTGAGTACAGATCAGCCATATTGTGTAAACAGTTATACCATTTCATTGATTACAATAAGTGTATCGTCTAACTTGCCTTATCAAACTAGATATCTTTATGACGTTGGGATTATAGATCGAGTATCTACCTTTTTAAGAGATAGCTTACTGGCATGATAAACATTCATCCTGTTCTCCATGTTCGTCTCTTTATTTAAGGATAACCAAATATCGTTTGGATATATAAGGCAAGAGAATTAAGCTAATGCAAACTTGTCCTTTTATCTCTCTAATATAGACCTCTCTTTAGTAAATCATGCGAGATGAATATAATCATAGAACGGATGAAGTGGCTGCCCTTATTTCATGTAGATATCATGATGGTGATTGTGTGTACATATACTGTTGCATATTACTGCTTATTTTTTTTTTCATCTTTGTATTTTGCCTCACTGTTTTTGAACTGACTGTTTCGTTTTATAATGAATTCCTTCACGTTCTTTCCACATAAAACAGTTTGCAAATATCCCATTTTAATTTCAGTTTTCAGCCCAACAAACCGAGTGTTTAAAAGAGATCTCTATATGATAAAAGAAGCATGAAGTGTTCGTTTATCCATAAACTATACTTAACACAACAAAAAAGTAACTCCTCCCTAATTCAAAATAGAATAAACTTTTAACGAAGAAGCTTCGAGCAAAATAATTTGGCAGGAGTGTTTCCTACACTAATCCACTGACTTCTGTGTGAAAACGAGATCTGTCGACTCATACATGAGTGAGGAGACACTAAAGGCAAAAATGTCACAAGAGTCATTTAGGGGGGTCAGTAAAGCAAGCTTTTTCTGGTGTATGTTTACGTGTTGTTGATGTTCATCATGGTTGCGTCATGGTTGAGTGAGCATAGTTATATCGATGAAGCAAAATGTGCTTAAAATTTACTGTTTGACGTGGGAAAAATGACTACCCGGTACTTTCATATATGATTATTATTATCATTATCATTTGGATTGGCATCACCTGTGCTAACTCATGTTTGTAGTTTTAGGAGGGGTGCACATTACTTGTTTTCCCCCAAAAAATATGTTCACCCAACTGTGATAAAAATGAAAGGTGTTAGGGATAGGCACAAAGTTGTCAAAAATGGAAGAAACTGAATTCCCAAAAGTTTTGTTTCATAGACCCCCAAAACGACTCCTGTTACTTTTGAAAAGTGACATTTTTGTCTTTAATGTCTGCTCACTCATGCACGACTTGATGGATCAATCTCATTTTCACACAGAAGTTAGTCAGTAATTGTAGAAACGCTCCCGCCAAATCATTTTTCTCAACTTTTTTTTCAATAAAAAGTTTTACAATTTTGAATGAGGGGGGGGGGTACTTTTTGGTTGTGCTTAAAGTAAAGCAAATAACACGTAAATGATGTGGCTCTCGAACGAGTGTGGTTTCATGAGGATAGAATCACTTGAAAAGAAATATTGTGAAGGTTGCCCATCTTGTTAATCTCGTTATTATGTAAATAAACATCATTGTGATTCACGAAGGATCATAGTTTTTGAAGATAAGTGTACAGTGTAATGTTGAAAAAAGAAACAAACAGACAGGCAGACGAAATGATGACAATATTCGGGCAGGCTACTATACTCGATGTTCCATATCGCGTGTCTGCCCATTTCAACTTGTAACAAATTTAATGGGATTTGGGTAAGAACTTAGATTTTTATCTTTAGTGACAAAACTCTGTCTTTATTTCAACTGCTTGGCTTTTCTATGTTATGCATTTATTATAAATAGATATCAGTATTCAACTTGTCCTATAAAACTAATGTAACAAAGTATCACTACTGTTAACCGACAACCAGACGATTACCAACGAAAATGATTTAAAAAAAAAACTGTAGGAAAATAATATTTCGATATGATTGGGGAATTACTGAACTTTATCTCCCACTAGCAATACTCTGTTTTAATTCATGTATACTGTTTGCCTTTTCCGTGCTCGTTTCATAACTGGGGAGCGTTTCATGAAGTATGCTGTCAGTGACTTCTACTGACATTACTGTTATAAGGTACTGAAATCCTTGCATCTGATTGGCTGAAAGCAAATTTGTGAGTGAAAAATCACTGACAAGATACTTGATGAAACGCCCCCCCCCCCTGATGGTACAAAGTAACACTATTGTTAACAATCCCAAGATGATTACAGATGACAGAAATTATAGCACTATAAAATTATTTAAATAGTGATAACGCGTTTATTCTCGTGAGGTCTTGCTTATTGAATCCAGAAAGACATATGATGTATCTAAACACTACATAGACCGTATTGAATTGACAACGATAAAAATTGTGTATGCCTGCTCAATTTTCAAAAGAAACTGATCACAAAGGTAGGTGAGGAGGTGATTATTGTTCATGTTTCTCATAATTACTCTTCTTTGAAAATAAGAAATAAATTTCATTGGAAGCGTCGTGGTCTGGTGGTTCTGACTCTCGTCTTTCAATCAGAGGGTCGTGGGTTTCATTTCATTTCATTTCATTTCATTTATTTTTTCCATTTTCAACTCAGATATAACATAAGTACATAATTTTCAACTCAATATAACATATATGGTTGTACAACGTACATAATTGTACATACAAAATAATTACATAATCATTACATAAGAAATTATCGAAGTGAAATTTTACAAATTAAGCATATAAATAAACGTTGAAAATGGAGGGGAATGCTAAAAAGCCAGGCTTGTATTGTGCAAACCCCTCAAAAGAAAATACATGTGTGAAAATATGAATTGTACTTATAAATCTTTGTTTTTTAAAATGGTTACAAGGGATAAAAACTGATTAATTAAAGAAAGGATTATAAAAGGGATAAAAGGTTCGAATCCCAGCCATGGCGTTAATTTCCTTCAGCAAGAAATTCATCCACATCGTGCTGCACTCAACCCAGGTGAGGTGAATGGGTACCTGGCAGGAATTCATTCCTTGAAATGCTTGCGCGCTGTAAACGGCTGCCGGGCTAAAGCCAGGGTAATAATATCCAAGTCCTTTGGAAGCGCATAGAGACGTTATATCATAATGTGATATGCGCTATACAAGAACTGTATATTATTATTATTATTATTATTATTATTACCTTTGTTTGAAAGAACAGAATGTTATAAACCTGTTTCTATCAGTTATTTTAAATTTTCAATTTTTTACAGCTACATAATTATATCTGTTACATCTAATACATCACATCATGGCGGCCAGGTTTCCTGCAGAAAACAAGGTTCAACTGAGAACTAGAAAAGGGCACGACAAAACATGGTCATGTGACAAACACGATGAACCAATCAAATTTTACTGCAAAGATCACACAATTCCCATTTGTCATCCATGCGCTACGAAAGATCATGTTAAAAAACAGTGCGAACTTGAAGACATCGAGGATGTCATCTTGGAAATGAGGAAAAAGCTAGAAGATACACAGACAAAGATAGCAGCGACAGAGAAACGCCTGAAAACACTCGACTGTAAAATAGAGTCTCATGGAGCTTCCGCAAGTAACCATTTCCAGTCGGTCCGTGATGAGGTTAACGCCACCTACGACGGAAAGTTGAAGAGAGTGAAAGACAAAGAGCGAGATGAGATTCATTTGATCAACGAGGAGGCGGATGAAGAAATACGTATCGTCAACGAGAAGAGGGAGAGGCGGATCAGAGCATGTAAGGAGGAGGCAGAGAAGCAACAAAAGTTCTCTAAAGATATTCAAGCAAAGCTTCTTTCAGAGATCAAGAAAATCGACATGACGGTTAGGAAAAAGATTGAAGATCTGAAAAGTAAAAATCAGCACGAAATAAATACCATGGAGAATATGGATTCTAAGATTGAACGCATCAAACAAAATGACAAAACATTAGTGAATGAAGCTCCTCAAGTCATTGCATCACTTGATGAGAGTCTCGGCTCGAATGTTCATCGAGAGGTTGCTGACTACCTTGACCGAATAGATCGTGAAGTTCAGAGAGTGAAGTTTGTAGAGGGTGAAGTAGGTGGGAAGCAATACGAGAGAATCGATGGCTATATCGGTAATTGGGAGCTTGTCAAGTCAATCGACATTCCATTGATCGTCAATGAGCCATTCTTGCGTGGTTTAATCAGCGATGATGAGATATGTGTGTCGGATGACAGCGACAATGCATTATATGTTACACATATCTGCGCTGAACACACAGAGAAAGTCATTGACGCATATAGAAACATGTTTGTTACATCATGCGCACCTGTAGACAGCAACGTCATAGTATGTGGCAAGGATAGAGGATACTGCATGGGTGACAGCTTGGATGGATGCATCACTCTCTATGACAGACAATGGAAGGTGATTAGAGACATCACCATACCGAGGAATACATTTTATTCATTCTATACAGTGTACGTCGATGTTGACAGGGATGGGATGATCCTCGCTGCTCAGTCCTTTCAGTCTACTATCTACGTCATCAATCCTGCTGATGGTGAGATAGTGAACACTATTATAATGCAGGGTAAGATGGTGCGTGGTGAGATACAAGCCTTGTCATCAGGTGATATCGTTGTGCTGACAGATTTGAATGAATTCACTGTCATCTCACGATCAGGAGAAGAAAAGTCTGTCATACGCTGTGATGAGTGGGAGCGGTCACAGTGTTACGTTGACAGGCTGACAGACACACTCTACATCACATACCGGGATGCAAAGCGTAATATCGTTGCAGTTGATCAGATGTCATGTGATGGTAACATCCAGGCAAAAAGGATCGTGGAATACAAACAATCAGATTGCTCTCCCTACGAAAGCTCATGCCTTGTAACTCCATCTGGTAATCTCGCAGCTTGTGACGGGGACAAACTTTCTGTGTACAAAAAAGGTCGACACGTCATGACTAACGATTAGGCTGCTTTTTTGACAAAAAAACCCTTCAAAATACACACCTACATTTTAACTGTCTGTGTTATTTCCTGAGGTGTACTATACTTAGCAGCTTATGAAGGATTATCACCTACGTTCGAAAGTCAGAAAGGGAGAATTTTGTCATCAATCTCCATCAAAAATGCCAACTAGCTCTCAAGAGGATTCACACGGAGGTCTAGCTACTCCAGCGCCCAAGCCAACCCCGTCAAACAAGGAGAAGGGAACTGGTCAGAAATCAGCGGCAAGCGGTGCCACACCTCATTTGGACAATAGGAGACCCGAAATAGCAACTGGAGCTCGGCCACGCACTGCTGCCTCCACTCAACATGCTCAAAGGACCGACCCTCAATTAGCCGCTATAGTAGAAGCAGCGGTACAGAAAGCCAACGCCGAGTCGTACGGGGAAATCAACAAGAAGCTTGACCTAGTTCTACGTGAGATATTCACGTTCAAAGCTGATCTTGCAGCCACCAAGCAACTTGTTGCTGATCTTGAAGTATCCGTGATCGACAACTCGGCTCGAGTAAGTACATGGAATCTGTCACCTTACCAAATGTTGCTGCTGATTGCAAGAAATTAGTGAATGAGTTAGAGGAAAAGTTAATCTTGCAGGAAATCCATATGCGAAAGATGAATTTGCTACTTTATGGCATTGACCAGGAAAATGATGAAAATGTTTTGGTCAAGACGACGTCTGCCATCGCTGAGCTCCTCAACGTGCCTCGCGAAGAAGCCGAGAAGATCCCGATCGCCAACGCCCATCGACTTCCCTCAGTTCGGAATCCGTCGAATAGGCCTAATTCCCGTGACTCGCCGAACCCCATCATAGTTCGTTTCGTCAACATGAAGGATCGCGATAATGTCCTATAAGCTTTCGAGCGTCCTGCTCACGTCCATCGACGGCAGACGAGCGACGACGGCGCCACCAGCAGATCGATTACCGTCAGAACGGATCTACCTGCAGTCATGAAGCGAGAACGGGGCCGACTGTCGTCCATTGCTTACAAGCTTCGACACGATTCCAAGTTGATGACCCGAATTAAAATTATTAAAACCCAAGTCATCCTCCAGACAAAACGCAGCAAGGAAGACAACTGGGTCATCTGGAAAGAATGAACGCTGAAGCCCGGTAAATATAAATCCACCTAATTTCTTATGATTTTGTAATTTATGTCAAACACTGAAAACATGCTTAAGTTTAATCACCGCCGTTCAATGATCTTCAGTACTTTAGATTTCATCTATCTGTCTACACACAGCATCCTCAGGCTGATTTTGCTCCATATTATTTGCACATCGACTATGTGGAAGCCATGCATGATCTCACTCCCGGGTCTCACTCATCCTACAGTCCAGAATATTAACGCTGAATCCATTGTTTTGAAAATGAGACCCTTTGTATCGTCGCGTGTTAATTATTACAGTTCCTTGATATAATTTATATTCGCTAATAGGTTTTTACCAACATTAATAATCGTTTATAACATCAAGTTTACGATTTGTTATGTTTCCATACCTGAGATTTTTTTCTCTGATTTGTTTACTTGGACATCAGCAAAAACTCAAATACGTGGCATTAAGTATATTGCATTCAAAGGGCATGATGGGTGCAATTGTTATATCAACGCTAAATTATCAATGTGTATCCAAAGTAATATCATACCTCTTACATTAATGATCTTGTAACAGTTATTGGATAACAATTAATTGTTCTGATTGCATTCTCAAATCCAATTTAACGACTGTTAATCATTACGAAACACCTATGTCGATCAAATTATCATGAAGATGTATAACTTAATATATCATCAACAGTTAACTTATATTTTAGCCACATGTTTTGCTAACTTGGAACGTATTCTCCATAAACCAGAACAGATCAGTTACTTTGCTTTATTGTATGGAAACGTAAATAGAAAATCAGGATTATTGATTCTGTGAGGGCTGGTGCAATCGCTTTTCAGGTTCTTAAAAATCTGGCAATTTGCAAATTAAAGGCTTTAAATAAGTCATCTTGACATTTGTACTCCAGTGCTAAACGTGCATGCATTTTAATGTATTGAATTTGATGCATGACGAACCGATTCTATAAATATACTAGATGATAGGAAAGTGACTGAATTCAGGACTGGTATTGGCGCTTTCCCATAATACAGAATACCGAGTTATATTAAAATATAGATACGATAGATCTGTTTGTTACTCAGAGATTTGCAAATTGTCCAAGTATGTCTATACATGCCTGAAGTATTTTCAAATATCAAACTTTGCCTCATAACGTTTAAAGAAATTTTGTACAGTGGCCAGAAAATAAGCAGTCGCCATTATACTGTTTTGTGCCTCCCTTTTACCCTTTTCTGCCTTCATTACAACAAGCATAACTATTAAGTAGTGCAATCTCCCTCAGATCAATGAATTATTAGGTTTGCCTTTTTTGGCTTCGTCTACAGGTGTTATCCCTTTGTATATAAGATATCACTATATGCACTTTTCCCCATAGAGCTCTTGATATGGAAACCGTTATCCAATCGAAGTGTTGTAGATCTTTGAACTCTACCTCATGAGCCATACTATTTTAAAATTTGTACCTAGCTCTACCATGTCTGTGACAAGTGTATTACACTGAAGGTTTTGATAAACTCTGTTTTCTAGTACCATTGCCAATTTAAGCCCTATATTGATCCTAAACAACCTGATTGTATCTATTTCTATTTAAAATAACCGCCTTGTAACCTAAATATTCTCAATAAGTAAATTTTGAAATTTGAACGATTTGTTTCAACGTTGTAGAAACCGAACGCTTTCCTCTCTCCTTATTTATAAATGATGTATTCGGAATATGCAGATTATGAAGTGCCTTAAATTATCATTTATTCTTTCACAAGGAGTAATAATTCTTTACCTGGTTATAAACTGATCGCAGTTAGGAAGCTCGGAAATTCATTGTTGACGATCGCATTTAACTAGTCAGCTAGAAACTATAATCGTCTGATAAAAATTGTACTAGATATTAACACATAAATTAAATTTATGCATGGATCTTCCAACCACATAAAATTGATATGTGATAGCTTTTACTTTATTAACCTTATAGAGATATCATAAATGTAACTGACTCACAGGATTATTTCTGTGAGTGCTACATCTGAAACATATAGATTGTTTTTATATACACACACACATCATAAAATGGTGTACAGAGTGAGTCTCATTTTTCTTCTGTTGAAAGCTAGAATTTTAAGTGCTGGATGGAGCGTCTGAGGTTTTCTCTCGGCACCCTGGCATGCCTGGTAATTTCGAGAATACCTGCACTAAATTTCCTTTTAAAAAAGTGGGACCAGCTCTATGGAATTCGCATATTCTAACTATTAAAAAGCCTGCTGAGTCATTTCCATTTACCTTCTTTTAAATATCATAATAACAATCATTCAAATTATGATATGATATTATTGCTGATAAAAACCGTTTTTAAGCTGTTACATGTATTAGGCCTACTGTCTAACAAGTTTTTTTTATTAAATCTAAAATATACCAAATGATCGTCACCAGTATCATCAGTTGGTGTTGGACGAGCACTTTTGTGTTATGATGCACGGTACTCTAATATTCCTTGCTTCCCTCTATTTCAATACATTCATGTATTGCTGTAAAAGGTACAAGTATAGCTATTATGTACAGTCGAACTCAGGTAACTATTGGTTGAAATGAAGTGTTGTCGACCAAAACTCATTCCCTGCACTGAAAACAGATTATTCTCTACACTCTAGAAGTTAGTCTAATGACCGAATGGGCTTTTGGTCGGTGATATGTTGAGTTTCCATACTTTCTTTATTGAATATCACCCACATTTTTAAGTATCATCTCCGTTTAAACCACACGTGGCAGGAAACAAATTTATTATTCAAAAAGGGTAACAGCCATTCCATTATGCCCATTCATCCAATCCTCTGGATGGTTAGCTTTAATTACATTCTAGCTCTCAATTTAAACATATGCAAGTTGCTTTCCCTCTCATTTTGGTAATGGAAAAAATTGTTATGACTTTTGTCAGATTATCTGTGCTTTGTGAACTATAAGGGCTGCTTATTCCTCTATCATTTTATAATCTCACATAATTTAAGCAGCTATTGTTTGGTTGTTTTACCTCATGTATACGTATGTTTGAAATATCTAGACACAGTTTACCTCTACCCTAGAAGGGTTAGTGTCTATACTTGCCCGTCTTTAACCTGTTTAAATCAGCTTTTAATTCGTTATCATTCCATATCATGCTCTATTGTACTTCTTTCTCTCATGTCATTCTTTCTCTCTCATCATTTAGTCATCTCTCATCACATACATGCACTGCACCAACTGTTTCCTCTTTCCACCTCCTGGGTACGTTAACTGATTTACTCAATTGCAATTCGAATACATTTAATACTAATAGCACTTATGAAGTATTGAGATTTGTTCAGTCGTTCTTGCTTTAACAACAGAATTTCCCTTTAACTCTATTGACGATGACGAGTTTTTGTTCCAGTTACATTCGGATAGACATATCACTAGACATACAAATAATCATGAATATAACATAAACATCTCCAACGATTTAAATACAAACTCAGAAGAATTGACTCTTAACTTTGATGACAATGATCAAGCGCAACATTTTACATCATCTAAAATACTATACGATTAACGCATTCAAGTCAAATAGTTTGAACAATACAACAGATAGCACATTTCTTCTACACTTAAATATCAGGAGCCTGAACAAGAATTTTGATCAGCTTGATCAACTCCTAGAACATTTCAATGCACCCAATAGCCCTATTATTGGTCTTACAGGAACTTGGCTCCAAGACTCTAGCAACTCTCTATTGAATATTGATGGTTATTCTTTACTCACAAACAACAGACAAAATAGAATAGGAGGCGGCGTTGGTATGTACATAACGAACCGACTAGAATACTCATGTCTAAGAAATCTTACTCATATGACTGAAAGTCTTGAATCACTTTTTATAGATGTTAGAATAAAAAACAGTAGGAATCTTATAATAGGTAGAGTACCTACATAAAGAGAGTAGCGACAACCCAAGATTTGAACGCCATTTTGTTTCCCTGTTACGCAACATTTCTATTCAATTCCGATAAGCAAACGGGTGTTCGAAATAGAAAGAATTTGAAGGCCATTTTGTTTCCCAAGAAGTAGGACGTCTATGTCGCTACTCTCTTTATGTAGGTACTCTAATAAGAGGTGGGATCTACCGCCCCCCTCAATGTCTCCATGAAGATTTTCTAAGAGACATCCAAAATATTTTGCATAGTCCAATAATTCAGAATAGACACTGTTTTATCATGGGCGACTTTAATGTTAACCTGTTACAGTCCAATACACAAGGATTTACCCACGATTTTCTGGAAATATTTCTCTCAGCTTCGTTTTTACCTACTATAACAAAACCAACGAGAGTAACAGATCACTCTGCCACTTTAATTGACAACATTTTCACTAATACGCAAGACTTGCCTGTAGAATCAGGAATCATTGTATCTGACATATCTGACCACTACCCTATTTTTTGTAAAACTACTCTTTTAAAATCACGAGATACACGTACATCCAAAATGAAAATGAGAAGATTAAATGCCAGAAATTTAGAACGTCTCAATGAAAATTTAAGTACAGTTGATTGACAACACATTTATATTTCAGAAGATGTAAATGAGGCTTACGATAGTTTCACTGATATTCTAAAGCATCAACTTGACATATGTATACCACTTACTGAACACGCGAATAATTATAAAAGAACCCTCGGTCTCCATAGGTATCGAAGTCTATTCTAAGATCAATAAACCGAAAAAATAATCTTTTTTATAAATACAAAACTAATCCAAATAATAAGACTCGTGAAAAATACACTCGTTATAAAAATATCTTGACCAACATACTGCGACAAGCAAAAAAACATTATTACACTACGCAATTTGAGCTTAATAAAAGTAATATGAGAAACACATGGAGAATAAACAACAGTACATTGAACAGAAACAGTACGGTAAAACAAAACAAATTATTAAAATCAAATCTGAGACTAACAATTTCACTGAAGAACCACAAGCAATAGCTGATACATTTAACTCGTACTTTTCCCAAATTGGACAAAAGCTAGCAGAAAATATTCCGCCAACTGAAATTAAATTCGATAGTTATCTTGGAAATCCAAATCCATCTTCGTTATTTTTTGTCCCAACCAATCGCGAGGAAGTTATTGGGATAGTGAATAAGTTAGAAGGGAAAAAAAGTTCAGGACACGATGAAATCAACAACTATCTCCTCAAATCCATTATATTGTCAATTGCGACTCATCTAACCCATAGTTTCAATTTATCACTAACTAGTGGTACAGTACCAAATAACTTTAAAATAGCAAAAGTAACCCCAATATTTAAAAATGGAGACACCACAGAAACAAAAAATTATAGACCAATATCACTATTACCATCTTTATCTAAAGTTTTTGGAAAAAAAAATGTATTTACAAGAGTGACAAACTTCTTAAACAAATATGATATTTTCTGTGAATCACATTTTGGCTTTCGAGCAAATCATAATACAACTGAAGCAATATTAAAATGCATTGATACATTATCACATGCCATTGATCAGCATTTACACTCTATTGCAATATTCCTGGACTTTTCCAAGGCTTTTGATACAATTAACCATGATATCCTATTAGTAAAATTGTCGCATTATGGTGTTAGAGGGAAAGCCTTGGAATGGTTCAGGAATTACTTATCAAATAGAAAACAATTCGTACAAATACATAATCATAAATCAGCTTTACGTCCAATAAGTTGCGGAGTTCCACAAGGAAGCCTACTAGGCCCGTTGTTATTTATCATATACATAAACGACTTTGATAAATCTTCTGATGTTCTATCTTTCATTTTATTTGCAGACGATTCCAACTTATTTTACTCTCATGCTAACCCAGTTACGCTTCTTTCTACAATAAATCTTGAGCTAAAACGGGTAGTGCAGTGGGTTAAAGGCAATAAATTATCTCTGAACATCCTTAAGACAAATTTTATGTTATTTAGTAATACCTTGCACAATCTACCTGGAGATATCCTTTTGGACGATACGCCTCTCATCAGAGTCACTTCAACTAAATTTTTAGGGATTATGATTGATGATAAATTGAAATGGAACATTCACATCCTTAATATATCCAAAACTATATCACGAAATATTGGTATATTAAATACACTTCGACATTTTTCCCAAAATCAACACATTTTACACTTTACATTACACTAATACTTCCGTATTTTAATTATGGAATACTGGCATGGGGTAATGCCTACAAAAATCTCACCGACAAGATATTTATTCTACAAAAGAAGGTTATAAGGATTATTAATAATGCTCCTATTCGTTCTCATACCGATGATTTGTTCTACAAGTCGAATATCCTAAATTTTCCAGATTTGTTTCTTTTACATACAGGGCAATTCATGTACAAACTGAACATAAATGTTCTAACAAAAAACAACACCATTCACAGTTACCCAACCCGACAGTCCCTCCGTTTTCATCTTCCCCGTACCCGCACTCTCTTTGCACTAAAAACAATTACTTTTTACGGTCCTAAATACTGGAACACTCTCAGCAATGACATTATAAATGCCGCTAGTTTGAATTGTTTTAAAACCAAGCTAAAAAAACAAATTCTCGATTCATATAGAGCGACCCCTAATTGAGCGATCGGTACCCAACTCTGTCTTACTCCCTTCCCTCCTCTCTCTCTCTTTCTCTCTCTCTTTCTTTCTCCCTTTCCTCTCTTTCTCTTTCACCCACACCTAAGCACCACCCTATCCTCTTGATCACTTTTCTTTTTTCACTCTAATTCCATTAACTCCATATTCCATCAACCATCACATCAACTTATTTATTTTTTCTTGTATGATTATTATACTTCTGCCTACTGATTTATCTTTTATACAATTCTTTGAGGGGTCCACATTTAACAAGCCCTGCTTTTCAGTGGATCCCTCCATTTCCTCAACTTTTATTTTATCAAAAGATAAGTAGAAATATCCTTGCAGATGTTTAATCGAGATTGTTCTATATTTTGTTTTACCCTCATTGTATATATCATGAATGTATGATTATTATTTGCCTACCGAAAACATTTTCTATTTCTTTGTATTGTCTTATTGCTTGCATAGTATTATTGCTTACATATTCCCTGTATTGATTTGTATGGTTATCATTTCATATTTTTGTAATATGTTGAGTTGAAATGAAATAAAGGAAACTTGAACTTGAACTTGAACTTGTTTTATCGTCTAAAGCCATCATATCAACACAAACCAATATCAAATCAATTTGATTTAATTTGACAATAACTGACTCACCCAAAATCATCATATTCATATAGTTCCTTTTTTTTTAGTCAGTTATTAGTGGATTTGCCGTTTTGTAATTATTTTTATTTTTAGTCATATAATTCATTATTCTGTCTTCCCTAATAAAGTTTCCCTAGTATTTTTGGGTAGGCCTACTGTATGAAATGATATGAGGTAATGGTATTTTCTGGCATGTCTGGGAGTACACGTGATATTTACATGTATTACATCGGATGTTTACAGGCATTGTAGTAGTGAAGTACTTTGGTCCATGATTATTGACTGATCGCCTGTCATTTTTTTTAAATATTATACCAATTGATATTCTTACCCAGTTAAAATAAACTGAGGAATGTCTACATAAGTGGCTACAGATTCCATCTTCCTTTTTATCTAAGGATATAGCATTATAGTATTAGGAGAAATGTGTTCAATATACTGGCTTTATATTGCACGTCACTTTATGATAATATCACATTGCGCGTGTGTAAATAAAATGTGTAAGCTTTTATGAAACCTACATCGAATTCTGTTACTGGAGATGAAGTCATTCATATTGATTTATTCCGTGACGTGTATGGTAACGCTGTATTTTTGTAGTAAGTACACTGCTGGTTTATTTACTCATTGTTCTCCTTCTTCGTTCATAGATCATGTAGATATGTAGATATTAATTTCGCGGTGTTTAGGTTTTATGACCTAAAAAGATTGTGCGTGTGATATTATAACCTGCATACATTAACATCAAGACTAGTACCAAATTATAGCCTATTATTAAACAAGTGAGGTAAAATACGTAATACTGAATTATGTCATGAAGTATGTAATATCATTTATATCATTTATATGCCTTTGGTAAAGATACTGTAAGTAAATAGTTCTTTTATTCTGTAGGTATATAGCGGCACATAAAATCATGTCATGTTTAGTGGATTTTATTATTTAATATCATCTTTAAGAACATTGTATGTGTAAAATACATTCAACCTGCGTGAATTTATCAAGACGATTACCCTAGGCTAGCTGAAATAGTAAATACTGAATACTATCATAAAATATGTACGAAGGTTTTTTTTTTCTCTCTCTCCTTTTTTTCTTGTACAGTATCCTACATTGGAATGAGGCTTATATTCCTCCATTCTTTTTATGTCGAAAGCATTTACTAGTAATAGCATTATATACAAAGAACGCTGAGGGTTTAAATGAATTAACAAGCATGTTTTAAACATCGAAGTTGCTTTACTCCAAAGTAAACGGGAGAAAATTTGCTGTGTTATTATACATATTATACATATTCGTGTTCTAACTTTGGTCCTTAACATTTACCATGTCAGATGTGTATTCTACGTATTTTTTAGAAAGAACTATTGCTATTAAGTCAGAAAAAATCAGTCATCGATGCTTCCTTTTTGCCATGAACTACATTTTGTAGATTCTAAAGCAAATATTCATTTTTACAAAGAAAAAACCTAATTTTGTTCTGTATGTTATCCCTGCATTGTAGATGTAAACCTTGTAAATTCAAAAGTAAACGTTCGTGTGTATTCTTTCTATATCTGTTTTAAAATCTTTTGAAGGTATTCATGATGTGAGAGTAAATAATGAAAAAAAAAGCATGATTGGCATGATCGACAGACGGACAAACGAAGCGGCAGGGGGTGGGGAGGTAGAAAGAGAGAAAGAGAAAGAGAGAGAGAGAGAACAAAGGAATAGGCAGATAAAGGGAATGAGAGAGAGAGAGAGAGAGATTGAGAGAGAGGGGGGAGGGGGGGAGAGAGAGAAAGAGTGAGGGAGGGGAGATGGGTACAGGGAAGCAGAGTAATGTTCATATCTCTCACCGGCGTAAATCGGTTTTGAGGAGTGAGGGGGGGGGGGGGGGGATGATCACACTTCAGTATACGCACACACACACACACACCCTCATTCACCCGCGCAGACCCCCATATACATTTTTAAACAGCATTTCAAATAAAAACTCCACGATTATGATCGTCATTTATGACATTTTTATTAAAAATTCACCAACTGATTAATTAAAATATCACTTTACCCATAAAATGAGGGGGGATATTTGTACACGGTATCCCCCCTCTCGAAAAAAGTGTTGGGGGGGGGGATATATCCCCTTCATCTCCGGGATTTACACCAATGTTGATCTATAGTTGGAGCCACATGTCCGACTCGACCCTTCCCTGGCTCTCTGAAATATGTCAAAAGGAGAGAGAGAAGAAATGGTTATTGAGACAATAGACACAGGCAAATAAAATGAGAGAGAAAGAAAGTGGAAGAGAGATAAATACGAGAGACAAACACAAATAAAATGAGAGAGAGAAGGATTGGTTAATGAAACGAGAGAAACGAGAGACATAGAAAAATACAAGGAGAGAAAGATAAAAAGTGGAGGAGAGATTATGACGAGAGACCAATAAAAAGGAGAGAGAAGGGGGATGGGTAGAGGGAAGTTGAGAGATGTTCATATCTGTTGATCTATAGCTGGAGTGACATATGTCTAACCCTTCCCTTGCTATCTTACTGCATGTAAGACGAGGGTGAAGCACGGGGGGGGGGGGGGGATGGGTTGTCTCATTGGGACCTGTACATCATCCGCTTAAATCACTTTCTGAAAACAACAAAACGTAGCAGTGATTTTTATAGTCTAAACACGGAAACATGTCCAACACCTTTGATTTTTTATACCCTTATTAGGATTTTATCCACGGATTGCATTGATTTTCGATACCGTTAATGGGATACGCCGGTTCTCCACCAAGTGCTGAAATAACTACCCTTCCAACCCCCCCCCCCCCCCCCCCTTTGTGACATCCCGAAAACGTGAATTTAGGGTAGGAGCGGTTATACCCTAAACAGAGAATCATATCCAACATTTCCGATTTTATACTCTTAATAGGAAATTTATTCAAGGATTGCATTATCATTTCTCTAAATTAGAAACCCCTTTTCCAGATTTTTCTTGTTTTTGATACCCTTAACTCTTACAGTGCCAATAGCACGTATATGTGCCCAAGAGACTTTACATTTTTGATTGACCATTACTCACTTAGAATAATGGATATGGTCATGAAAATATGTCAAAAATTTAGAGGATAAATATAGTAATTAAAATATATATCTGTCACTATATGCTACCAGATGATATTTCTTAGAAAACGGCAGATTTTGGAAAGGATCCATTCTTATCTTAGCATAAAACAATAGCAAACAAATGAGAAATGAAAACGGAAAGGTCAATAGGGAAGCTCATTTCTATTTCCAAACAATTTTCATGCAAGACATTCAATCAATGAAAATATTTGGTATCTCTTGAAAGGGTAATGGATTTGTGCGCAACTTATCTGTATAGAAATTACTGTTGAAGACTCACGGGCTTTTGAAAAGCAAGCATTGTTCATGATTTTGTAGAATTTGGGAACAAGAAAAACCCCTGGCACCGTATGAGTTAACGGGATCCCGGCATCCCGGGTTCCATGCCTGGTGCTGAAAAACAACCTCTTTTCTACGTTTTCGTTTACGCGGATGATGTACAAGCCTCATTGGGACATAACCCCCCCCCCCCCCCCGGGTGGTCACCCCACCTGCCCTATCCATTCTCTCTGGAAAGGAAGAAGGGGGGGGGGTAAGCTTACACAGCAGAAAAACCGAACTTGAATATATCTTGCTTTATTCTGTTGATAGGAATGATTACCAAAGATGATACACTGTAGTTATAAACCCGAATTTCATAGATCACCCTTGGAAGAGGGCGTGCTTTGACATTGCCACACAACACAATTGAAGTTTTCTTAACATGATACTAAAGATATTACGAACTAGGCAGAGCTAATACGCCAATTTTACTCGAGGAAATCCTGCACACTAATTTATGCTAATACATGATGCTAAACGCCTAATAGTTCATATGCTCTGAATTGTGTTCATATATTGCTCAGTATGCATGTATGCTCTTTTATATTTGTGCACTCTTCCATGTGTATTTGCTTACATGGAAAGACCCGTAGTTCAACATAATTTCATAATGCTCACTTTGCGCAGTGTAGTTGAATAGCTTACGTGTTATTGACATTGCCTTTCCATTCTTGTATTATAAATGATAACAACAATTTGAATGACCAAGGTCAATGTTAAATTTCCAAAAGTTGAATCTAAAACCACTTAAAAATCTTTTCACCTAGTTTTTCAATCAATTTTGTTTCTAAAGTTGATACAACTCACTGGCGTAAATCCTGGAAGAATGGCGGTATACCACAACCCCTTATACATACACTTTCTAAAAGGGGTGTGGTGTGTACAAGATTATACCCAACGCGTTCCAAAGAAGGAGTGATTATTTCAATCAATCACTTGTTGATCTTTTTTGATAAATTTATCAAAACGACCATAGTAGTGATTTTTTAAATATTTGAAATACTATTATATTCAGAGATAGAATTGGAGACGAGCAGGTGCGGGATTGAGTGTGTGCGTAAACAAGAAAGTGTGTGGTGAGGGGTGTGGGTGCCTGGTGAGGGTGTGGGTGCCTTTACATGTGCACATGGTGTATGGGAGTTCGCGCTAGAAATTTTGGAAAAAACATTTCGATCATTGCCCACTCCTCGAAACGGGTTTACTCCGGCGGGCTTAGTACGTGCAATATGAAATGAACTGTATGGATACGATTTTTTTTTATCAAGTTTCTCTGTCCCTGCCGTATGTATGCCGTGTCTCAAAGCGTGAACATATCAC
>JAPZVO010000312.1:0-49518 GCA_029962745.1 Echinometra lucunter
CCCCCCCCCCCCCCCCCCCGGATTACTGTATTTGTGTTCTGGCAATTTTCGCTCACTTGTTCAGCTATAAAGGATCTGAAAATCAAATCACAATGTATTTGAGCATGCCTGTTTTAACACAAATTTGAAAATGTGCAAATATGTTTTTTATTACAAATGTGTGCATGTACGCTTATTTCATTCCATAAGTGAAATCAGCAAAATAGACTTTTTTGGGAAAAGAACAATTCCCCCATGGACTCTAGCAGAAACTGCACATGCCAGCGGCAGTTCATGATCCCATAATGACGTACTATATAGATACACGCACGCACAACCCTATCCCACAATATGATGATGATGATAATGATGATGGTAATGATAACAATAATAATAATAATAATAATAATAATAATAATAATAATAATAATAATAATAATAACAGAAATAATAATAAAACTTCATAGATCTAGACCCTAGTGCTAAATGTTTTTAAGCGTTGTATAGACTAGTAGGGATCTACTATTATTAGACTCCAGTATTACCCCGGTCCTGGCTTTAAGTTTTAGTCCTGCCGGCTTCAGCCTAGTTACCATGATCTGGTGCTTGAGCATGAATTTCAAGGAATTTCTTCCTACCGCCTTACATGCATACCGGGTAGTCTACCCATGAGTTACATGCATGGCATGGCATGGTTATGTGACCTGTGACATCTTGGTCAGTTATGAATATGAGCTGAGCTGAGGTTAGACAAAAAGTCTAATTAAATACAAATACATGGTCTAGATCTAGATTCTAAGTAACTTGTTACATTTGATATTTTTCTTAAGACTATCAATAAGTTGTATAACTTGTTTGTTAATGCTGTAAAACGAAAAGCAGTAGATTCTAGATCCACATCACATGCACAGTACTGTTACTACTACTAGTGTTATTACTGTTAGTGTTAACGTTAGGCCTAGACTCTAGGTCTAGATCTAATGAAATTCTGCAGTTGTCTCAGAGACTCAGTCTAGCTCAGCTAGAGCCTAACTGTAGTGTTGTTAGAGGGTCTACAGTGTTAGTACTTTAGTCTAGAGGCAAGAAATTTAGAATATAACTTAGATCTAGCCTAGGCTAGCTACAGTACTCTAGTCTAATTTCATTTTCATCAATTTCATTTCAAAGGAAGAATTAAGTTTTTAATTCTTGGGTCAAATCTGATTGAAGTTAGTCTAAATCTAACTGTTGTTAGATAGATGAATAGACCAGTCTACCTTTCTTTTATTATGGTTACCATGTTAGCACATTTTGCAATTTAGCAAGTTAACGTTCATGACGTTAGCCATGTTATTCATGTTAGTTGATGTTAATGTTAATGCTCTTCATTGCATTTGGTGTGGCCTTAAACTAAGAGCTGTGACGAGGCTCACAAACAGAAACAGTCAGGCCTAAAAGAAGACGGGCAGTTAGACTTACTTGCTAACGACAACGTTACTGGTACTAGAAGTAGTAGGTCTAGGTCTACTCCATCGTTCGACACCGTCATCATCATGGTCATAATCGTCACCTGCCACTGTCAATGAGGCCATGGACGCGGGCAATTCCCGAGTCTGGGGATCTGATCTGCTACACGATGGTCGGTCCCAGATATTCGTCTGTAGTTCCAACTCTAATTCCTCCATGTTTCTTGAGGATATTGCATGAATTAAGAAGTGAGTTATGCCTCGATCACTTTGGTTGTTAAGCGATATTCAGGTATCAGGCCAGGCGCGGCAGCTCGATCGGTATATCGGCAATTTACGGCTGAACTGACGACAACTACGTGATCCGTATATACCATACCGGAGATGGAGATGGGCAAAACTTTTTACGCCAATCAGCGCGCGTAGCTGTCGGTTTAGGAGTAGTCTTTGTGGTCAGGCTGCAGACACAAAAATTTACCGCCATTTCACTGCAGCCAGGCGCCGGCCATGATCGAGCCCCAAACTCCAGTATTTCGCCCTTTATCACTGACGAATTGGGGTCATTCAAAGTCATTTGCATTAATTTCATCTCCAAAAGAAAAAAGTGGAAATTAAACTAAGAAGATAGGCCTAACATTACTTTACATTACAAGGAAAGTAAATGTCGCCCTCTCTAGTTACTTTTCTATACAATTACTACAATTTACAACCATGAACCTGGACAATGCTATAAGTTTAGCAAAGGAAATGACACAATTTCCTCCCTCCCCAGTTGCGTATGGAGGCAACGGGGCACGTGCTCCGAGGTAAACACTAAATAGGTACCAATCCTGCAGACCCAATATTCTTAAATATTCATAGCATTAGGATTAGGATTAGGGTTAGGGTTAGGATTAGGGTTAGGGTTAGGGTTAGGGTTAGGGTTAGGGTTAGGGTTAGGGTTAGGGTTGGGGTTAGGGTTAGGGTTAGGGCAAGGGTTAGGATTAGGATTAGGGTTTCAGCTTGCGTCTGCAGGATTGGTACCTATATAGTGCTTACCGTGCTGGGGCGCCACTTCAGGGGGGAGCGAAAAAAAAAGAGGAAGATTAGCGTCTAGAATGAAAAAATGCCCAAGTTCGCTTCGCTGCGCTCCCTATAAACATACCTCACACACATACACATACAATAGATCTATAGACCAATAACATGTGAAAGTTTCTCTGTTTGAAGTTCTACATAGAAGAAATGTAGCTGTTTAAATGTTTAAACATTCGTGGCAAGAATTTATTTACATATAATGAAAATAAATTCTTCACCTTATGTTTGGTATATCTCATAAAATACTTTATTGATATAACTGGTATTATAATCTTTATTATAGTGGAGAATTTTATATTTTTTTTTCATCTTATTTCATTTTTTTGTATATATATACATAGGCCTATATATGAAGAATATATATAGAGAAATTTGACAAATGCAAACAACTTTGGCATCACCCTTGTAAATAACTAACACTGAAAGAAATGAAAATTTTAATTTCTTTCAGTATATATATATATATATATATATATATATGTGTGTGTGTGTGTGTGTGTGTGTGTGTGTGTGGGTGGGTATGTGGGTGTGTGTGTGTGTGTGTATGGATGAATTAGTACAACTGACATAAGAATCCGATGTTCAGTTTTAGATTAAAATGATAAGTTAAAATTTCTGATCATGTTGAAAGTACTTCTCTTTGAAGAGAAATGTGACACTTTTGATTTGACCCGTTAGTCGTTTTAAAGTTACCATTACAAGCCCAACATGCCATTTTTTTTAAGGGGGGGGGGGGGTTTGACTTGGTCAAAATTTTGTTTCTCGTCATTTTCCGCCCCCCAAAAGTTACTAAAACCAAAACCTTTCGTCATTCATCTCCCCGAAATTTGTCAAGCAAGTAAGTCGCCTTGTTTAGGTATCACCTCAAAAAGTTCGATTTCTTTTTTTTTTTTTTTTGGGGGGGGGGGGGGGGTGGTCATTTACTTTTCCAAGGGGGTGCGGGTTCTCACCCCACCAAATCCTAGTTTTTACGGCCTGTATTGAATTGTAATTGTGATGAAGAAATATGGAACATTATTATCTGCATGGTTGTTAATAGGGTCAAGTGCCATACAACATGATTTAGATAAGGATGACAAAACTCATGGTTCAAACAAAATATTAATTTTGATAGAAAAGATGTTATTTTATAACGAATGGTGCAACGTCGGTATTATCTTGTTGTTGGTGGTGGTTCTTTTGTTTTGCGGTTACGTGTGTATGTGTCGGTTGTTTTTTTTTTTTTTTTTTGAGTGATGTTGTGTAAGATGGCTCATTCAAGAATATCGAAGCTGCATTGTTTTGTTTATTTTAACTGCGAGAAAAAAGCTAAAGCAAGTTCCGTTTATGTATTTTATGAAATGTTAGTAAAAGCAATATGAAAAACATGGTTACAGTAGGCATATGTTGTAAATAGGAATGGGGAATCTCCCTTGCTTATCAGAGGACCATATAATTGAATATGTTGAGATAAATTATGTTTGATATAGGATGCCATTATTTAAATTCAACACTGCCGATTCTGGGTAAATTAAGTATTGCTATTATTTCGTCACGTGTTTTCAAGCGTTTTTAATTGAGTATCTGATTTAAACTTCCTGAATTTAATAAAAAAAATGTTTTTACTATTTACTTCTAAATCAGGAAATAAATTTCATAGATTACAATCATTTAATTACTGCTTTCATTTTAGGTCACTATTCATGCTTTTATAGATTGCAAGCTAAAGGAACTACTTTTTAGTTTTGTAAAGTGCATAATAAAAGAGGTTACCTTTTACTTTGTAATTTTCTTGGTTTTAAAAGAGATATTAAATGGAAATTAATGATAATTATTATTGCATTACATTGTGATCGTACAGTTCTCGTGGTTTATATGTTTGCACTTGCGTATTGGCGGGGGTACAGACGGCAGTGCTAGAGACCCCCCCCCCCCCCCGCACCCTTTCCTGTACGCCAGCTCCCCCCCCCCCCCCCCAAAAAAAAAAAAAAAAAAAAGGAAAGAAAAAGAAGGAAAACAAGAAAGGAAATGTAAAGGGAAATGGTTCAATATGAAATTATTTCCGGTAAATTCAAAATCTGATGTCACAAAATATAATTTTCATTTCAAAATGGTAACAAATTTTGCTCGCTCGCGAATACTTTTTTTTTTTTTGCCCGTACGCCTTGTTCAGCCCCCTCAAATTTTTTGACTCGTTACGCCACTGTATGCTTGTGTCATGTTTTGATTTTTGTAAGTAAAATCCTTGAATATGAGAAAAATATATATCATCAGGGGACAACGGAAAAACGGGAAGGAATGGGACGCGGGAGCACTGGGACACCACCACTCACTTCTGGAAAAAATTAACCTTTTATAAATTTCTTGGAATGCTATAGGCCTTTTATATATTTTTCGATAAATACCAAAACTGATAATTTGTATATTTTTTTTATTGTTATTGGTCTAAGTTGCTTTTTGTATGGAAGAAAAATTAGTTTTTTTTGTCAAAATACATGTACAAATGTGCGAAAATATATTTCCATGCATCAGAAAGTCACTATATAGGGCAATCGAAGAATGCAGCAATAAGTCACAAAATACCAGTTCTGAGATACAAGGAATTTAATATTTCAAACTACTCTCCACACCACATTTTTTTTAAATTTCAGATTCAAACTTGTTTTTTTTTGGGGGGGGGGGGCGGGGGGGGGATACAATGGCCAGTGGCATAATGAGTCAAAAATTTTGAGAGGCAAAACATGGCGAACGGGTAAAAAATTCTAAATAGTCGAGAGCAGGCGAAGCCAGCAAGCATCCCCCCTCCCCTTTTTTTTAAACGAAAGTCTTATTTTGTGAAAGATTTTGACTTAATATCCAAAGAGTAATATCAGATTTTACCCCTTTTCCCTTACTTTTTCTTCATCTTTTTCCTTTTTTCTTTTTTCCCTCGGCCGTGGATGGAACTGTTTTTTTTTTTTTTTGGGGGGGGGGAGGGCTACAGCCCCTAAGTTTCCCATCTGTACGCCAGTGACTATGTCACCCTTCCCCCTAAATTTTGCTGTTTGAAGTCACGGGCGATCCAGCTCCCCCTGGACCAGCGCCGTCTGAACTAAAATGATGTACCATTTAAAAATAAGAAAATAATAATGTCTGTGAAATAATCTTTTTATACGCACTTGGGTGGGGGGCAAAACTACTTTTAATGTTTTTGGATACTCTTTACTACGTGTGGGATATTAAGGAGCCGGACTCCCCCTCCCCCAGATCAGCGCCTGGCTGACATAAGTTGATACAACATGGCATTTATCTTAATAACCTTCATAATGTGGTCGCAGCACTATTTCTTTTGTTTTTCTTTTTTGCGTGTGTTAGAGAGAGCGGGCCCGTTTTCCCTGGATCCGTGCCTGTCTGATTGGCATCAATTCATAGAACGCACTATTCAACTGAAGAAGAGCAATGCAGCAATACCTTTTCTGTACATTTCCCAGTGCAGTGGCAAAAGGGCCTCTTATACCATTTTTAAAAAAATTATTTTTAGATTTACGCGGCGGTACCTTTCCAACTCCTCCCCTATGAGCGTCTGACTTACAAAATATGATAAGACTATCATTGGTTAAGGAACGCCGCATTGCAGAGGAATAATTTGTTATGCACACCTTGTATTGACACTCCATACTTTTTTCGGGGGGGGGGGGGGCAGACTGTTCATCAGCCGTACCCCCGTCTGTTTTGCATCTGTACACTTGCAAATGCCCGAAATTTATTCTTAATAACTGACGAGAACTATGACTATGAGTTTTAACCCTCCTTTCCCCAACAAAAAATCATTATTCTTGGAAAATTTACCTACCCCCCCCCCCACATGCACACACGCACACACTCACACACACATTGTGTTAGCCAGATTTTTCACTACATTTTCTGGGGTCCGTTAGTACCTAACAAAATATTGAACCCAAGGCTGGGTGTCTCGGTTGACTTTTTCCACGAAAAAAAAAAAAAATATTCACAATATGTTTCTTTGTTTGGCCACTTACCAGGGCCTTGCAAACTAGGGCGTGGGGGGGGGGGGAGTAGGAGTAAATAGCCAAAAATTTGTGAATGTCGAGGGTTCTTAGATGTGATGACCGTTTTTTTTTTTTTTTTTTAATTTGTTTTTGGGGGGCTTTTTTTGGCTTGTCAGATTTTCGTGGAAGGTTGATGTCGACTGTTTGGATTTTCTTGGAGAAAAATGTCAACGAGAAACAAATTTTTGACACGGAATCCCCTAAAAAAGCATATACGGGACTGCTCATCATTATAATTTTTTTCTCCAAAATACATGTAATATAAAACGTTTAGTTAATAAATCAGATGAAAAATACAAAAGAAACCAACATGAAATCAATAATTTTGTAAAATTGACATTACTCCATTTATTTAATTCAGGATTGGACAGTACTCGGTTAACATTAATGTACGATTCTAAGCATATTAAACTCATACTGCAGATACATACAGTGCGTCCCATAAGAAAAAAAAAGAAACTCAGAATTACCACTGTTTAAATTACAAATATGATTTAAGGCATTTGTAAACTTTGTGAGCAGCTGATTTAAAAAAAATTCTCAAAAGAAGATGAAACATAGGTATTAGTACTTGTATTTGTACTAAAAACCCCGAAACACACCAAAATTTGGAATGAAAAACTGCAACTTAGATACAAATCGCGATTTATTAGTAAACTGACCAATTAGACGAGTAAGCCAATAGGAGGTTTTATTGAATTAAAAAAAATACTGTTGTCTGCCTTCCGCTGCGTGATACGCCTATACACACAGTATGTTCTGTTGAACCATGTGCGCATGCGCACTTTTCTGAAAGGTCTTTGCACGCTACCCTCATATAATTTCAAACATTGGTTCACATTCCTGATCTTTAGAAATACTTCCTGTGCATATTATACTTTGAAACTTTTAGACTGGTATTTCTACACTATAACTCATGTTTCTCCCATTTCCATGTTACAGAATAAGATTTCTTAAATCATAACAATGTTAACCACTGTCTTTAACAAAAGGCAGATCATTGTAAAGTTTATAGTCTCCTCTTTCATCTGGTTCAACCTTTATGGTACACACTTCATGCATGAATGAATACAAATATTATGAAGAAAGGATAACAAAAGTCATTTGGCGGATGTTATCTAAATCTAAAAAAGGAAATCACATGTCTAGTAATTTCCATATCTGCTCTTTGATATGTTACCTCCTAAAAAAGAAGAGAAACCACTGATAACCAAGTTATGTTTCTTTCAAATAGTGCATTGATTTGCATAATCATATCAAACAAAAATGTTTTCTCTATTTTGTTGATGATCAGCCACGCATTAAATCTTTTGTTAACCATGCTAATGATAGGCAATCAGTGGAAATAAAATCACTTAATGAAATATAGGAATGCAAGCACTATCTTAAAGAAATGGAACTGTTTAATTCTTGATCATTTTATTAGACTGAGGTATCAAATACAACAGAAGTTCAAGAAGAAAATAATGTCTACCTAACAACTTCTTGAAATCCTTTCTTTAAATTAATTTTACTCACTCATGCCTGATGTATTTATCATACAAAGTGCATCATACAAATTGCACCAGAGGAAAGATACATGTACTCTAGGCTTTCTAATGCTGTCATTTGTAAATCATATTTGTAATCAAGTTATGATAAACAGAGATAATTCTCAGTTTTTTCTTTTTTTTTTTTCTTTTTTTTTGGGGGGGGGGGGAGGGGGGATGTGCTGTACACATAATACCATTCTTGATCAATGGAGTTTGATAAATACATCAACATATATAATTGTATTCACATTATCAGCAAATAGGCTTCATCCGAATGTAGCAACTGTAATAACTTTTAAAACTTTAAGAGATGATTCATGAAAAAAAATAAATAAATAAATAAATTCCAGACATTCTTAGCACAGAGTAAATACCAAATTAAACAACCTGTATATATTTTATACAACCTGTGAACTTACAGTTGTTCTGTAAGAGTTGGAAGAAAGTTTAAAAATTTAAATAGAAATGTTCAACTTTTAAGCAACATATATTAGAAATTGAACATTACTACTTGAATTTCAATACTTTTGTTTAACATTTAAACAATACTTGATCAGTTCATACAGTAAACCATGTTGTATAAGTCACTTTAACTGTGCAGTGAATAGGAAAAATATAGCAAAGGTCAAAAGTTTATTAATAACTAGCAATTGCAATGGCTCACTTGGGCATGTTGTTCTGATGAGTTAAGAACAGTTCAAATTAGATTTTGAATGCGTTATAAACATATCAATAATGATAATAAATGGGTGATAAACATTAATAATGATGGTAAAAGGCACTACACTCAAGACCTAAGCTAACATGGAATGCTCCTTGTTGTTTGAGTACAGTGTTTAAGTAGAAACGCATACACTTTTCAACTACGCAACAAGCTTGCAGATGATAGATGTGTAAGAGCAAAGAGATAAACCATAATACAGCTTAAGGAATGCACACATTTCTGATGAATTCAGCAACAAAATCTGCGATGTTTTCCCCTACATCAGCTCACAGAAAGCAGCAGCCTAATGATATCAGATGAAATGTCATTGCTAAAGCAAAGATCATAAGTGCATTCACTGATACTGCAGAGGAGGTTAATATACCTCACATTTGGCTCATTGCCATAAAAATGCCACACAATACTGCGACATGTGTATATACAAATGTCCATTTTTAAAGGCGTACATTCGAAGTTATAGAGGGCATTCTTGATTTGCAAGCCTACCTGCCTAATAATGAAGGACAACGAACAGCCTACGGGGAATTCCATGGTTACTTGTGTTACATTTTGAGCTCTTCATATACAAAAATTGCATCAAATAAACTTTGCTATGTATGCATAACACAAGTGGACATACTGAGCTACACAAACAAAAAGAAAATATAAATTTGATTATGTTGCATCTTCCAAATGTGTTGGTTATTGACCTTACATGAATTCGGACATGCACAAAATGAGGAGAGCAAATTTGGATGTGTCCTAATGAAAGGTATTGAAAGAAACTGTTCACGTATTAAATGAAATGCTCTATTATGCAATAATTTGTAAACAGGATATTTGTAACAGGATTTTGCATTACATTTACTCATGTCATATTTTTTGAGGATGTTGTTTTATCCCTTTTTAATATTAAAAATTTCATGACACCTTTGAAATATGGAAGCATATATACGGGGGTATCAATAAGAAGAAAACTCAACTTCCATGATTGCTTGCAAGAACATTAGCCAATATATGATTATGAAAATGATATCACTTGAAAGTACAACTTATTAGCATTCCAAAGATACCTCATTCAGGTTTTTAGGACCATGCATCACTGAACATTATTGTTCGAAAATAGTGCAAAATAGCAGGTGGTTCACTTCGAGCATGACAAATATCGGCATGCACGCCGGCCACAACGTAAAATACCTCTGTGACTTTGAACCTGCGACCACAATATCTATTCAGATCATTGCCACTGCAATATGCATACATGCACTAAAATGGTTCTTGAGCTTTCATGAGAACAAGATATTTCCAGGTATATGACTTCTGTGACCTCTGACCTTTGACCCTGTGACCCCAAATCTAAGCAGATAGTTGTCACTCCAATATGCATACATGCACCAAGATTGAAGTTGATATCTCAAATGGTTCTTCCGTTATTGCAAGAACAAGATATTTCAAGGTGTATAATGACCGCTTTGACCTTTGACCTCCGTACTCCAAAAACTAATCAGATCATCGTCACTCCTACATGCAAACATGATCCAAGTTTGAAGTTGATCCGTCAAACGGTTCTTGAGTTATTGCGAGAACGAAAATGAGACGGTTGGCCTCCGGCACCACGCATGAAAAGTCATGAAACACTGCAGCACGAGCTATGTGTGGTATGGATTGATTGCGATTTTTTTTGCCCCCCCCCCCCTTGCTAGTAAGGGTTTAATGGTTTTGCAGTTATTGAGAGTGAGACTTATTTCTACATGTCTATAATGACCTCTGTTATTGTGATCTTTGACCTTGTGACACTAAATTCTATTTGCATTATCATTACTCACATTTGCACAAATTGCTTGAGTCCCTTAACCCTTTACTGAACTGGGCTATTTTGAGTACCTTCCTGATGGGAGGGCTCCCCTATGACGTCGGCCATCGACCAAAACACCAAGCCATAAAATTGGCATGTACATTGCCAGTAGGATAATCTACAAAATTACGTAGTTGATTTTCCGAAAAATCGCATGATTTCATTGATTATGCCAATTTATGAAATCAGAATTACTGCTCTAAATCAAAGACAGTAAGGTCCAAATGTTCTCATTTCTGGTCTGGATATTCGTTGTGGTCTACTTAGCAAATGTTTTATACGAAATATGCAATATCAAAATCAATTTCTTATGTATTTTATTTTCTTTAGAAATTTCTTAGTTATTTGTCTGGTTTTTTTTTTCTCTTTTGTTTTGGACTGATTACTATTCTGATCACAAATACCATGAAATATATTCATTATAATCATGAGGGAAAGAACTAATGATACATATATGAATTCTGGCTAGAAACAGAATTTGTTTTGGATTTGTACACAATATCATGTTTTTGAGGAATTATGGGTCTTACATGCACTTCCGAACGTTGCGTAACTGCAGATCTTTGTACCCGGGCATCACGAATTTGGTGTCGTTGTGTGAGACTTGAAAGAAAATAGTCATGAAACGTCGCAGTGAACTCTTTTTGCAATTTGGACCTATCGCGCGAAGTGTTCAGGTAACAGGTAACAGTTATCGTGAGAAGAAAATATTTCTAGGTATATAATGATCTCTGTGATCTTTCACCTTGATACCTTGAAATACAGGTGAATCTGCCAAAGTCAAAGCCCTAGGGATTATAGAATTCTGTTTAAGGCAAAATTCAACTACGAATATATAAATAATGTATTGCATTTTTTGTTTTGAAAAATTGGTTTGACTTAAGCAATTATTTGAATTATGGAAGATCGACTTCTGCAGACTCTACTTTATTACCTTAATCATGGACTTATTAAAGATGGACATTCATCGGTTAGTTAAATGAATTCATGAACATATGACTGTCAATACCATGTCAATAACATTCTGCATATATTTCTTAACTTTGATCTCATGATGGTCAACGCCAATATATCATTGAGTTGAAAGAAGCAAGACAGGGATTCCATATAATACTGCATAAACTATATGTGTAGAAGGTAATAAATATCTTAGATAATGGGGACTCAATGTGCAGTTGTCGTTTACACTTGGGAATTACAGCAGCGTGCAGTGTATTTGAAAAAATCTAAGGATATTACAAGATAACTCATAAATTGTCATTGATTTATTGTAGGATATATTCTTGATTTACCAAGTTTCCCAAATTCGTGATTTATTTGACACGTGGCTGATAAATATCATGTTTTTTGTCATTGTTAAAGCAGACCATACATGTGAGCGAAAGCAGTAATAACAAATTTCATATACAAATATTGTCTGATTCTCGTTTCTGCTTCTGCCGATCAGCAGCGTTTTGATCGAAAGGCGTATTCTGAATGAGGACATCAGTAAAGAAAAATCTAGGCTTGTTAAACTGTTTTTGTGTCAATGCTGAGACATGCGTTGGCAGTCGCTGTAGTCAAACACCTGAATGTTCTCATTAAGATGTACATAATCAACAAGCGGTGGCCATCACTGCATCAAAGGAAGGCTCGCGTTAACCCAATCGTGACAGAAATTATTTGAAGCCTAATTTGATCAGCTTTTATTCTTCAAATTGGCAACACCAACATTTTTATTTTATGGCTACATTTTTCTTATAAAACGTCATGTATCTGAAATGAATATAAATTGACAGAAATAATGATGAAAAGTCAAAAAGTTGCCAATTTGCAGGGGCAAACGGTGATTTTAAACTTTCTATCACATTGCCAATTTAAGGATTTTAATGCTTATTTACCTTAAAAAAATTTTCAGCATCAAACAACGAATATTGATGCAACCAAAATGAGTACAGTTTGTGTATAATTTTTTGCTCTTTCTGCTCATGTATTTGGTATGATTTTTAGGGCTTTGCATCAAAAGATATAAGGCCAAACCACAAAATGTGGACTCTGTCACGAATGGGTTAACAGTCCATTTCTGGAAGGTTCGTGCCTTGATAAACCATAGTGCAGACAAGGACTTGCAAAATTTAGCACTAAAAATTAAAAACATATTTATAATATCTCTCAACCATCTCACATGCTGACTGATTAAGATCACACATACACCTGTTATGTGCAAAGCGTATGCCTAAACGATACACATAGAATACACAAACATCACAATGCAGTGATCAAATGTATTTGGGGATACCAGATTATTGGAATTTCATATATATATATCATGATAGAGCTGGTCATATTACTATTAATGTCTTTCTTTCGTTGGAATCCTTATGCAAATGTTATGAAATTGCTTCAAGCATACATGATTGACTGGGACTCTCAAGATTTGTAATATCATGCCGCAGGTAACCGTCAGGACATGGGAGTCCCACTTACAAAATGAGAATTTTCTATAATTTCAGAAAATAAATCATACTCAATACTGTTAGAGCATGTTCATAAATCATTATTTTGAGTATGTGATCATCAGGGATGGTATTCTGAAAATGTCATCTACATTTTTTTCTTCTTATCTCACAGAGATAGGAAGACACTAAAATCATTATAAATGGGCTTTCTGAAAAATCTTTGTGTGATATTATCTCTGTTAGAACCGCCTCTTTCTTATCTCTTGGCATTGCCCACTCTTCAGACCTCACCACATGAAGATCAAATAATATGGATGAGAAACAAAGGGGGTCAAGAGTTAACCTACAAAAATTTTACAGAAAAATCATCATGACGATCAAAAAGATTAGATGGGTTCTCGACTCATGCAGTCTAATTCATTTCATGTGAATTAGCATTATGCGCAACATAAGCTGGGTACACAGTAGTCCCTTGGCTCAGAGATCGTTCTCAGAATACCAACTTAAGAAAATAACGTAAACAGGATAGCATTTAAGAGAGACAAGAACGTCTTTGGAATACCACCAAGGTTTTCCTATTCCATGGGGTAAACACCAGATTTTCGGGTTTAAAAAGGATCCAAAATTTCAGCAAATTTTTCAGTGTCATGGTGGAAGTAAAATTTCTCTTGTTCATGAGATGGCAGCAAACGGCTTCATATTACAAAACCAGGATTCTTGAGCCCCAAAAGGCATGGACTGGATTGAAAAGGTGCTTGGCTGATTCTATATGAATATTCCAACTGTCAGACAAGAATGGGTTACAGATAATCACTGAACAGTGCACGGCAAGAAGATGTCCTCTCTCTCAGTTCCTTCACCTTTCCCCACAAGATTATTGACAGACCCATGTCATATTTATCTGTCAGACACAAGTTTCCAATCCTGTCTAGGAGAAGCTGTTCTTGCTGGTCTTGCCACAAGATCATTTGCTTCATCTCCAGCTTTGTCATGTTGATCTCCTCAAAACTCCTCTGTATTCTTTTCAGCAAAGAATCAGCTCTTTCGAATATCACTGTTGGAATTCCCAATTTCTGTTCAATTTAAAAAAATCAAATATCATATATTTCATGATAATGATGAGTTTAAGGCTATACTGGTCAATACATGCCATCAAACACAATGAAATTTTAACCATTAAATTGACCGGGGGAATGGAGGTGGGGGGGGCTCAGATGCTCTGTGCAATAATTCTGAAATGCAAGTCAATTTGCGGCATACAGTATAGCCTTCAATATTGCATGACATGTAGGGCCTCTGACCTTTTAGATGGCATCCAAATAAATTCTTAAATTACTTCTATAAATTAAATGAAATGTCTTTAACGAGTCACATAAGACAAATTATTGAATGAAAAACTGAAATAGACCACTATGAATTTAAAAATAAGTGCCGAAATAGAAATATGAATTACAATATGTTTCATACAGTAATTGATCCAAAAAGACCATTGGATTCCTGTCTTTGCATTATTTGAGAAAAAATTTGAGGAAACATAAACATAAAAAAAAAAATGACACTCTACTCAGCAGACCATCTATTAGATGGGTAGACAATATGTAAATGTAATACCTAAAATTCAGAAGTTGTACAAGCATGAAAATAAAGATTTTGATTTACCAACTGACAGGCAGGAAGCAGGTGCTGATTATAAATAGGATCCTCTGGTTCGGCTATCTGATCGAATGACAAGGAGAAGCCTCGCTTATTCCACTTCTGGTTGTATTTTTTTAGTTTCTCCTTCATCTGGGTATTCACCTTCCCACTTTGTCGTTTGAGCCTATTGGCAATTGCTTGCCCACCTTCACAAAAAAAGGGGACAGTAGGAATGGCCAATTAGTCAGTCGGCCTTCTCAGAAGGTTGCATAGGTACAGAATGAAAATTAGTATTAATATTAACCCTAAAACATCGGGGGAGAGGGGGGGGGGGCAGGTTGAATCAAGCCCTCTTGACAATTTCTGTGACCGTTCTGGTGCGAAGTTGTTGCGCCATTCACCGACTTCGATCCTTTCAAGTCTCATGCATCTCTTGACACAAGATCCCCCTAATTTGTTTTTGGTAATCCTCCAAAGAGGAACACCTTGTTATTCTTCACAAAGGAATATCTTGGTCACGAATATTTGCAACATGTAACTATGCAACATTTTAAAGACAGGAAATACCTTTTGCATGCCTAAAATCTCACAGTCCACAAAACCAATAGTATATTAAAGGGTTTCATTGATAATAACTTCCAACCAATTGATTAAGCTGCCGGATGAGTGTGGACATTTATATTTTACATTCATTAGATTGAGAGTTAATTTTGTGAGCCTGAAAAAATACCCCCAAATCCTCCAAGTCATGCCAAAATATGTCTGTATATTTGAATGTGAGGTAGGCTTGTAATTGCTCATGGCCACATATGCCAAGCATGCAGCTTAGAGCAGTGTGTGTCTAAGCTCCACACATGCCTGGTTATACATCAGGGCAGCAGAGTTCTGTTATTGGCTGGTTCAATCCCATCCCTACACAACCACTGCTCAATGGGAGTATGGTGCTTCTACGGCATTAATCTGGCCGATTTTGTAATTCAAATTGTTTTCACAATTCAGGGCAATTTCCCTTTTTACAAGAATGTTGCAAATCCAACATTTGGCTATAATGCCCTATTTATATCAGCTATATACTGTAACTGTTGGATTTATGTAAGCTTCAAGGAGGTTTAAAAAAATTGCATAAGGAATTTTCTATCATTAAGGTATACATATTTTCACATATCACACATACATTACATGTTCATGAAAGGACTTGTCAGATTATGTTTTTATTTTCTCGCATTTCCAACAAAAGGAGTACAAATACATAAAGATATTATGAAAAATAAACATTTGAAGTAGAATGCATGCAATAAGAAACATCAAAATTATAAATCTGAAACTGAAGTAGACCAATAAGTATTGCAGATTAAAACTCAATATAAATTAACTATGTTTAGCTGGAAATGGAGAGGTCCACTGAGAAGTACAACTTTTAATTTGTGGACCCTTAAAAAATTAGTATTTGAAAGTAGTAAACTACATAATATAAACAAAGAGAGTGGTCAACAGAGAGAGAAAAAATGCATAGAGGGTGTCATAGATGATGTAAGGACATGTTGGATGTTTTGTCTGACAAAGTCTGTTTTATCTGACAGTTACCACAGCAACAGCCAGACACCTATGCTTCTTAGCTAATCAAAATCAAGGAAAGTTGTCAGATCTGATAACTTGTCAAATGACAAATGTTAATGAAATGCCCCCTGGTGTTGATTTAGGTGAGGAATACATATTATTCACAAGAAAAATTGGACATCTATGAATGCACATTAATTTCATGTAATTTTATACGAGGTTAAGCATGCAATATGTGTTTCATAAGATGGTTAAAACTAACAGGAACCCAAAAGATTACTTAGATTGCAGCCACCCATCGCTGCCATACAGTTCAGTTGTTGATATGTTACAAAGGCAATCCAAAAAGCAGGTAGAACACAACGCAACTCCATGTGCATCATGGCCTATGGAAATTTTACCAAAACCTGTTGGATATACCGACAGAAATATCCAAAGGTTGTGGCCATATAACTAATTCTCCAATGACAAAAAAAACTTCTTTCATATGATCTATCTATATATCCCTATTTAATACTGCCCTCCTTAACACTCCCTCCTCCATGTCAGAAGAAGTGTGTGACAATTCACTTTCTTAAGTTTTTATCTCTAAGTGGTGGGTTCCAGAATTTAATCTCAAACGCTTCCTTTACAAATACGCCAACTATTCACTAATCATGGGATTATGAAGTTTATGTGCACAGGACCATTATAATACTTCAAGATAAAAAGGTTTTAACATTGGTTTGCCTTCCATCATGGGGGAAAGGGGGAGGGCAGTACACATGAAGCCGGTTGTAAGTTAAAATAAAACAACAACTTACGACCATATTTCCTCATTAGTTCTCTGAGGTATATCCTGTCCATGGCTTGGCGTCTTGTCTCAATCAGCAGTCTCTTTCTTTCTTCATTATGGACCTCTGTGATGAACTCTGCATAGATTGGATCACTGGTCATCCATCGCTTTGCTACACCATGTTTCCTCTCCATTTTTGACAGCTGAGTATCAATTCTATTACATAAAATGTTTTTAAAAAAAACCTCACAGCTTTGTGATTTGCAAGAGATGTAGGATCATAACAGAAGATTGATTGATTGATGTAAGCTATAAATTAACTATCTCAAAATTGAAATAAATGTTTTGAAATACCAAAAATACTTCGAAATGAAACATCTTGTATTGAGTGATTTCTAAACATACATTATCTCTGTATTCACATTAGACTGCATTTCTTATTCATCTGTCTGAACTGTATTGTTTTGGTTTATTACTTTCAATACTTGTGAAAGCTGGGACCTAGTTTTGGTAGCAAGAAAGAGATGGCATTGGCATGAAATGGCCTGACATTGTCCACATGGTATATGAAGGCATGTGCATGAGATCATGTAATATTCCATTCATGATTTCTGGAAAAAGGAAATGTAACATAAAGGTAAAGTCGGCGGAACGCTATGAATCCATCACAGATCCTAGCATAAGCATCATGGTTAATGGTGTGTTTCACCCACACAAGAATATCCATTGGTTTTAAACATGTGTGTGTGATACTATGATCTGAACACTATATTGTATAAGCTTTCATGTTTTCACTGTAAAAAATACCACTAAAATAGGTTTTTATGTACTAACATTCTTATAATTATGTGGCATTGAATCACAACAGTCCACAATGATTTTTACATCTCCAAAATAGTCTGCCTTTTATATATACATGGGGATTGTTCAGGTTTGTGCAAAATTGGTATAGAATACACTTCATATGCTTCTTACCTTGCTAGTTCTCGCCTCAAGTCTTGGGCAGCCTCATCTGTTTTGGCACCCTCCATATCACATCTGTATAGTTGCAATCAAAACAATCAAATGTAATGTATTTCCATCAAATCATCATTCATTTGTCAATTTATTTTAATCTTTTGTATTTTTTTCATCACTACGTCCAATACTGCAAATGTGCATCTAAAAAAAAAAAAAGTTTAACCCTAACTAGGCCCGGCTATTTTGGTTGGTCATACAGCCAGTGGGTGGCGTACTGCAGTAGAGAATAGTAAATAAACAAATACTGCTTGTTTTTCAACTGCAACTAGCCTAGCTCCCGCCCCCTTGGCCTACCAAAAAAGGGGGAGGGGAGTAGTATTCATTGTCTACATACATGTACAGGTGACGTAATGGAGCTTTTTTTTAGTGAGTAAAACATCCGCAATTTTCATGTGCACAGTATTTTTACAATGATACACTTGTCACCCCATACTAAAAAAGAAAAAGAAGAAAAAAATAGCATTCTTTCCAAACAACTTTCTTACAGGCGGAGGGGGGGGGGGGGTGATGAGGGGGCTGGGGAGATTGGGGCTTCTCTGTTATTGGTAGGTATGAACAAAAAATGCTAAAATGACCATCAGATTATGCTCTGCTTTTTTTGCCTGTGCACCTCAATCCCTACTTTCAAAAAAACTGCTTCACAGGCTCTTGGTTAAACAAGTCTCCTCTCATAATATGCACAATTATTGCGGCAAAAGAACAAAAATTCCAAAGGCATTAAGAATACCTTCAATTTGAGGGGGGGGGGGGTTCTAAGACTTCAAACCCTCAAGGCCCAGGCCAAGGCATCAAAGTCCAAGGCAAAGGCATTGGCAAAATTGCCCTTAAGGTCAAGGCCCAGCACTTAGTTTGACCCTAGTCAATATTTCATCACCCCTGTATAAAATCTGTGACAGCCATGCAGTCGCTGCAAATGGGAACATGGCTTCCAGTGACCTGTTTTTAATTCTTTCTTTCTTTCTTTCTTTCTACCAAGACTGTTGCTACATTTCATAAAATTATGTTATCCATGTCAAGCCAAATTTAAAAAACAAAAACAAAAAAAGATTTGCATGTACTTGTGTGCAAAATACTCCTTTCCTTAAATTGATTTTAAACAGCACTACTGATTGTGCCTTCTAGGCCTTTTGCCTAGGGTTAAGAAATAGTAAACATAATATTAATGCTTCATGATTTTACAACACAGTAAATGAAGTAAATGGTCAAGATGCTGTTAGCTGACCCCCCCCCCACCCCAAAAAAAGGCATCTCCAGGCATCAATTAGTTATCATTTTCAAAACGCAACCTAAGCTATTAAGCAATAGGTAGGTAATCAATTCTGGATTCTTTGATGAAGGTAGTCATTACTGTCATATCATGATCAAATGAATCTGAAATGAGTGTATGAAGGATTCATAGGCATGGCTACATGAATCATTAATTCATACATGACCCTAATGTGTTCACATATCAATGCCTAGGTGTATGCGTGCTCATTCTAAATTTGGAGGAAAAGGGAATTTTTTTCTCACTTTGTAAGCAAATATTCGATGTCCACGAAATTCAGAAGTAGGCTGGTTTTCTCATGAATAAACAGAATGCATTTCAACAAGCTACCAAAATTTGAGCTGTTAATTTTCTATTGTTTACCCCTGACTGGTAGATAACTAATCCCAGACTAGCTACCTGAGGTTCCCTTGTTTACGTTATTTTGCTTTTGTTTATCCCCATTGTTTAGAGTGCATTATTGCTAATGAAGCATATAAATTCATCCAGCCTAGTGGTGTACGTAGCATCGCATTTACATTCATGAAGGGTTATTAAAGTTAGTAAGGGTTTTGAGATGACGTCATTTTAGCCAGCGACGGCTAAAAATTAGTCAGCTCAGGTGGCAAGTTTAATTCAACGCCTGGGAGAAGGTTGAGGTCTACAACACCTACATGTTAATCTTTGCTGTAGGAATTGTTTATTGTTGGTGTGCGTATTTTTATTTCTATGATCTTAAGTCTCGTTTATCTCATTTTGATGGCACAATCTTTTCCATAAAATGAATTATAAACAATCAAGTCAAGATGGTGTGGCTTGGTACGTGTATTATTGCCACACAAACCCATTTTCAGCCCCACAAGGACAGATTTACGTGGTACTGTACCATAACCTTTCAGTGAACCTGATTTGTACAACTACTCAAGAAAATCTCCTTCAAGTAGCTTTAATGATTCAGCATGCAGGAGCTGTACAGTACAATGATAGTGTATCATAAATGCCAAGTTGCATGTTGAGATATTAGGTCATTATTAAGTACCATTGTGAAGATGAGACTATACATTATATAAACTTGACTCTGGTGCAGTGTGCTGGAATGGTTCTAGGACAACTCCCCCGGGAGGACAACTCCCCTGATACGATTCCCCCCTGACGACTCCCCCTGGAGCACAGCTCCTGAGGGCAACTCTCCCCAGAGGACACCTTTCCGGGATGAAAACTCCCCAAAAGACAACTCTCCCAGTCCCCGGGGGTGTTGTGAATACGTGCTGGAATATACTGTCATGGTGTAAATTTAGTGCAGTAACAAGACATAATACTAGAACTTTAATTATCTTTCCATGTGTGTTTAATTTTGTTTTTAAAAACATCCCTTGACTAGGTAAGAAAGCGGTATCTTGAATTAGATTTGTCCTTGTCTTTCTGCAAATAGGGGGGGGGGGGTAGAGTTTAAAAAATTGTCCTTGAAAGCAAGCAATAGTAGGGGTCTTTTTTTTAAATTCTCAGTGCAAGCATGCGTTACGCATTTCTTGTACAAAGGGTGATGCTGCCGAGTACATACCTCGTATCCTCATAACGGGCGACTTTCTCACAATAGCCATGCTGCCACTTTTTGTGATCTTTGTGATGAATAAAAGCAAAATGAGAAATTGTAATTTCATACATTTAAGTGAATTACTTAAGCCAACTTCAAACACAAGCACTCTAGAAAAGTAAAATCCCACAATATACTTAGACATCTATCAAATTAAGATTTGCTACATTTACTGTCCAAAATTACATGCTCAGTGTATATGTATACCTGGGTGCAAACCATCCCAGACAACTATTCCTATATAATAAAAACTGCCATGCTTTCAGCAATACCATTTTGGAGATCTTTCTCTAGAATGTGACTAATCTTACGAAACCTTATGTCACCCAACTTTAAGCCAAAGTTTCACTGTTTTGTTTTCAAATCAAATGGCAAAATTAGGAGTAGATGTTATGTGTATCTCATTGAGCTCTACCAGATTGAAAAATAAAAAATAAAAAAACAAACAACAGTAGAAAAATAAAGAAGCATTTTATGTTCTTTTTAAAAATAGATATCACATGATTTTGTATGGATAATTTATACAACAAAATTTTGAAATTCTGTGAAGAAGATATGTGTACGTCATTGAGCTCTTCCAGATAAAAAAAAAAAAAAATAAATAAAATCTGTTAAAAAATAAATGAGAAAAAGCACTTTTATAGACATGTAAACTTTATTTCCAAATCTATCCTGACATTAAAAACATAATTAAAGTAAACACTAGAATAAAAAAAAAAAAAAACCATAAATTAGCACAATATAAGCTAACTAACTCATGTTGTCTACCGGTCCGACCTGTTCACATCGGACCAGTAGATCATCACTTTTTTCCCCCTTTTACTGGTCTAAACCTAAAATTTTATGGTTCAAAAACAAAGAAAGCAAAAAAAAAAGTGAAAAAATAAAGCCCCCAAATCGCTTTGGTAAGAATTTGTTGAAATACATGTAGATCTGTGTAATTATTTACATATTTCCTTTTATCGGACTAGTTCTTTGACCCTCACAATTTTATTTCTACTGGTCATGTTGGACCAGTATCAGTGTTGAGCCATGTTGAAAACGGAAACAGAAAAAGAAAAACACAATAGAACACACACACACAAAAACAAAATGCATAAAATTTTGAATGGAAAATGGTGTACACGAAAAGTAAGAAATGGCCTGTAAAAAATGAATACACCAATTTTAGTGATTTTCGGTTAAATTTTGCATAAAATAAATAACTATCACAACAAAATGTCAAAATTCTGTGTAGAAGTTTGGTGTATCTCATTGAGTTCTACCAGATTCTAGGGTTAAATCAGATCATTCATCTCCATTATCTAAAGACTCACCAGTGTTGCTTATGTCGAGTGTCTGTCTATCCCCAGCTACTCTGGTCCCTAGCCATTGCTCGACATCATTCTCAGCGATCCCATCTATAAACAAATGCAGCAAATAAATTTCTACTAATGAACCTTTACATAACTGGGCTAGTTTGAGCACCTCCCTATCAGAGGCCACCCTAAGATCTTGGTCCATAAAATTTCAATGAAATAATTAGTAGAAATTTAGAATATGAGAAGCCCTCCTATCTAATTTGTACTCCAAAATATGATTTTTTTTTTGTTGTTGTTGAAAAAATGGAAATATGGAATATATTGCAGTATAGGGAATAGTTTTACCTCTCATATTTAATTACCATTTTTGGTCGTAAGAGAAAAGCTTTCAACTAAGTCCTATACAGCCCTATGTAAAAATCTGCTACACAGCAATTTTTGGTCCGACATGCAAGTATAAATTATGCGTCACTTCAGAACTACATACAAGGTCTCAAAAGGTGCGCAAGAATCAGAAGAAAACGCTGTCAATCTTCGCTGCGAAAATCTGTTTGCAATTTGTAATTACCAATTGGCGAGAGCCTAGGAGGCCCCTGCTTCCCCATCCCCCACCAGTTAGAGTTAACCAGGCTAGGCTTTTCTCTGGCCAGGGAAGGGGGAAGGGGATGTTGGGGAGAGTCGATTGCTAAACCATTGGTTCATACCCTAACACTGGCTCATACGCTACCTGTGTCATATTTTACCAAACTATTAAAATCATTTTTTTTTAATTTTCACTTTTTTAAAGTCCTATATTAATAAATTATGATATTCTAAGTTAGAGTTAAGCATTTAACTCTAAATCAGAAAATCCTAATCTTTGGTGAAGATATTTTTTGCAGCATTCCCACTGACGTACTTGAGAAAAATTTGTGAAATAAAAAAAAATTACCACATTAATTACTGAAGTATTTTATTGTTTAATTATTTTCCAATGTATTTCTCTGTTTTTCAACCTTTTAATTTTGTCATCTTTTCAGCAAAATTTTTCACAGAAATTTTAGAAGCATAATTATTAATTTCAGCACGTGCAAGTAATCACATCTTTATGAATAAGCTTGACAACTGACTTTTTGCAGAAATGATGTTTTTTTAACAATATTTGGTCTAACAAGCATGATAAAGGTCATGCAGCATTGTAACAATATGCCAAATTTTCATGTGAATGGTGTCAAAAGATGCGCAAGAATTGAAAGTGACTAATCTGCGAGTGGTGCCTTCCCCCTTGACGGTTGTTTTAGGGTTAAGATAAGACTGGATGAATACTCGACGGCATGCAGTCAAAACTTATGCCTCCGCCAATCTAAGTTCTAAGATCTAAGTTCATATGCATTCATTGACCAAGTTCTTTGGTTTATAAGGAGAATAATTTTCATGCATGCAATGGCCTATAAGACCTACGAACTCATTACCCCAAAATCTGTTCAGATCATTGTCACTCCCATATACACATGAGCCAAGTTTGAAATAGATCTGTCAAATGGTTCTTCATGTATCAGATGTATGAGCCGTTATCATTTCTCTGTGACCTTTCAGCTCATGACCCCCACATGCTCAATGAAAATCTTCCTTCCCATATGCATACACAGGCCTAGTCTGAAGTGAAGCCAATTTTTGGTTATCTCGGGAACAAAATTTTTTCATTCATAAAATGACAACGGTGACCTGTGACCTTGTGTCCCCCCAAATCTGATCAGATCATAGATCACTGCCATTTCAATATGAAAACATGCACTAAGATTGAACTTGATATCTCGAACAGTTCTTCAGTTATCACGAGAACAAGATATTTTCAGATATACAATAACCTGTGACATTTGACCTAGTGACTCCAAAATCTAATCAGATCATTGTCACTCCATTACATACAAGCACCAAGTTTGAAGTTGATATCTCAAGCAGTTCTTCAGCTATTGCAAGAAAGAGTTATTTTTAGGTGTATAATGACATCTGCGACATTTGATATTTGACCCAGATCCCCTAAAACTAATCAGATCATTCTCACTCATACTTGATCAGAATTGGAAGTTGATCCGTCAAACGGTTCTTTATCACAAGAACGAAAACGGGACGGACAGACGGGCGGACAACCAGAAAGCATAATCCCTCCGGCATATAAAAATCATCTGTGATTGATAACATCTACATGTATAAAAATCGTAATTTTGCTTTTCTTAGATACAGAAAATCATTTTCAGATCTCATCAGCCTTGGCTATTTTGAAATTGCATAGTCAACACCTCAGCTGTCGACCACACTGAAATGAAAAGTTCATCATTCGTCTTCGTTTGATACCATTATCATTTGTGGAATAAATTGCAATAATGAATTTCTTGTTGATTGGTGCACATGCAAATAACAAGTACAGTACACAATTCTTTCAAAATCAAACTTGCATAGGGTATCCTTAGTCCTCTTACACTCAATGCTGAGATCCAGGAACTCCTTTTGACACTTCTCATGAGTTTCCTTCGCTCTCTTCAATACCGTGCAGAGACCTGCAGCTACAGGAGAAATATGACCACACAAGATCTGTTGTGGAAAGGTTGATTCATGCAAACTTTTGCTCAAACTTAAATGCACAGTATGAAACCAGTATTAACACTTTGCTCTTTCTGAAAAAAATCCTTTAATTTATCTTTACTTATGCTAATTATATGCTTATAAATTTCATAACTATTTCATTTAAGGGAAATCCAGCACTGAGTACAAACTTGTTTATTCTGTTGATTTGGCTTGCAAGATTTCACCAAAATATTTGTGTTCGAGGAATAAATCCAAGTAACCCTACCAAAATATATGATGTCCTGCAACTTCTTAGAGTCTGCCATTTTCTCAAGAAAGGTGGCACACTGGAAACAAAAGGCTAGGGCGGTATCCAATTCAATACTTAAGTCAGATAAATGAGCATTTTACTAGGTTTTCTGCTCGGATGAAATACTTAGCCGATTGTGGTATTCGGTCAAGTATTTGACCTTGAATTTAAGTCACCTCTAGAGCAAACTTAAGCCAAATAATTCAATAATCTTGTTGGCAGGTAAAGGTTTTTTTACACCCTGAGCTGAGCATTTAAAAATAGCACTTTTGGGCGACACATTAATTGCATTGTTATTTTGCAATAACAATGTGACATCAATCCAATTCTCACTGAGAATTTGACTTAAATTTAGCTTGCTGAAGTAAAACGCTGAAGCATTCAATTGAGTAAATATCGTAGCCGAGTATTTCAGCAGTGAATTTGGACTTAAATTTTGCTTGCTTAAGTAAAACACTTAGGTATGCTATTAAGTGCGAATTAATACCTTAGCCAAGTAAAATACTTAGTAAAATTTTTTGCTTATTTCAAGTATTGAATTAAATACCAGACCAGGTTGCAATTGTGTTCAAATTTATGGGTATTAATTAAAGAGAATAGAGAAATTGTACTTCCAATAGTTACAATGCCGGCCACATACACGATTTAATGCTATGTCAGGTAGGGCAAGGAATATGTACTTCAAGACAGCTTAATTGCATTATTCTAAAATAAAATAAGGAATTATCCATTTTCATATGCATATTTTACCACACTCTTTAAAAAAAAATATTAACGAAAACATATTTACAAAAAAAAAAATAAATAAATAAATATCCCTTTTACAGGAAATGTTTCAAATAGGACCATGTTCAAGTCTCAATGGTAAGTCATATTCTCCATTAAAAGGCAGCCTCCCAAGTCGCAGTCTGAGATCATGCATTTTGATGGCAATATCTTATTCCTCTCTAAGATACTTGCAGATCAACAAACTAGAAAGCAATAAAACTGCATTACTGAAGATACTTGTACTCCGGGAAAGATTTCCCTTTGATGACTATTTTCTAAAAACTTATAGTGCCACTGAGTTTGTTGAAAAATACATCTAAATCAGTTTCAACTATTTGGTAATATCATGAACCTGCCTGTATTTCCGAGGCCATTGTGTACCTTAATATTTGCAAGGTAATAAAATTAAATAACCATAAAGAACCACATTGTCTGCTTCAATGTGTGACATTTATACAATCGTAAACATAAATAGACCAATAAACAGTTTTAATGTCATCAATTTGTGCTAAAATATACTACTTGGGCTGACAGATTCCATTGTAAAGTACAAAATGAAAAAAAAAAAAATTACCAATTTGCCTTTGCTTTCGATTAGCAAAGTGCAGCAGGGCACTTGTCAACTTGTCCTGTCTTCCTATTGGAGTCATCTCTTTAGTGATCGCTGAGAATCGTCTCAAATATGCCCACAGTCTTTCAGTTGCTTCACCATCTGTCAGGCCCATGTCTTCTTTATTTCGGACGTTAAATTCTCTCTATAAGAAAAGGTCCGACGAAAAAGGATATCAAGAAAATCTCATTACAGATAAATCTGCATTTTATAAGCTCTTTCTGCCAGAAAATACAAACATATCCATTTAGGGCAAAGGATTCCCCCCCCCCACAGCAAACATGACCACACCCTCCCTGACACACCCATCCACCATCATTTTCAGCACGTAATACTTAAAAGCATTATATCAGCAGAGGATAGGGGTGGCTTGATCCCCCTCCAAACTTTAAGATGAAGCTTACCCTGACAATAAATTGGTTTAAATAAAAGCAGAATAATTTGAGAAAAATATTGGCGAAGGTTTAACGAAAATCAACCAAAGTTTAAGAGACTTATTGATTGGAAACTTAATTTGTGATGTCATATGACATATAGTATATTTGCGAGCAGCTACCCAATATATTACGTCATATAATTTCCATAAATTCCAATTTTTCAATGGTTATTAATGACTGATGTTTTTTTCTTATACAGAAACTGTTATGAAATGAAGTGTCTGATGATATAATCAATGTAAAAGGAAAACCATTTTCAATTTTCTGAGAAAATGGCATTTTATGGAATTTACAGCATATGATATATGGGGAGCTGCTCATTTGTGACATTATAAAATAAAAAAATTAAACTCAATAACTCTGTTATCCTTTGACAGATTTTCACCTAACCTTCATCAACATATTTCTTTAGGTTTCTTTTTCTACTTTTATTCAAAGCAACTTAACTTCAGGATGTACTTCCCCTTTAAGTAAAGCTTAAGCATAATAATCCAATCAATATTATTAAGGCCTGTGTCTAGTTTGAGTAAATCTAAGGATATACATTATTGCAATTTTAATCCATTGTCGGATAGAATTAAAGGTTATACCGTAAATCACGTATTGTGTGTTTTTTGTTTTTCAGTATTGAACCACTTTACAAGCATGGAATGGATAGAAAAATTCCGGATACAATCCTCGTAGATAGCTTGCTGATATACATATATCAAATAAAAGTAAGAAACTCATCCAAGGCATATATTAAGAAAAACTAATAACATTACAGAGAGAGGGTGCTAAATCTGATTTGACAGACATATTCAAATTTTTACAAAGAATCAAGCAATAAAAAAAAAATAATTGTCAGTACACATTTGTGATATGTAAATAATAGAATACTAGTCCAACTAATTGACAGTTTTTAATTGAAATCTGGCTTTAACCCAATCTACCCAGACTATTTTGAAATCTTTAACTGACAGATCCCCTGTGACCTTATCACTAAAATTGGAGTATATGTCCAAGCTATTATGTTTATATTTATGCATAAAATAATACTTCTTGTTCTGAATAACTTCACAAAGATCCAATTAAGTTTTTTGGTCTAGATACTCATTGTAGTATTAACAAGAGAACTACAAATTTCTAGTATTGAAATTAATTTCACATGTATTAGAGTTTCTTATTAAATTTTTTAAATATTTCTTTGTTATTCTCCTTCCTATTTTCATTAATTTTTTCAAGGAAAAACATTAGTGACACTGTTTCAGTCATAAATAACATCCAATAAATGACTGTCATTAATTAAAACAAAAAATGATCGCAGAGTTGTGAATTTCAGTTGAAAACACAATATGTACAGGAAATAAGGTTGTTGAGCAATTCTGGATATGATTCATGGGTACAAAATATTGTGTAACCAGGTACAGAAGGTCGCAAAGTTGGTCTCAAAAGACGCATAAGACTTTTAAGAAAAGCAGTCTGGACACAAGAAATGTCGAGGGGGGAGAGGGCGGCTAAATTATGGATAAGAATTGGTATTACCTGACAGGATGCCTTGTGACCATATGCATGAAATGCTGGTAGAACAAGTTTAACCTCCTCTAGCAGTTCAGCTTGCCCGGATTTCTACATGATAAAACAAATATTAAAATGAATAAGAAACACTTCATAATGTAATATGGTTCATTATGCTACTAAAGTCAGAAATCTCTTCAGTGTCACTCACAGAACAAAAATTTATGGACCTATACTTGAAAAAAACAAATGCAACTGGATCTCCTGTTTGCTTCAACCTTCAAATATTTGACCTTTAACCTTTTTATCATAAAATAATCTGACTGATATCCTACATATATTCATCTATCTCTCTCTCTCTCGCTCTCTATATACATATATATGTATGTATTGATCTCGTACTTTCACTTTACAAGTGGTTCCTAATATAATGTGATGGCGAGGCATGTAGCTGGATTTTCATGAGTTGACCTCTGTGACCTACATTCTCTAAAATCTATTCAGATAGCCCTCTTAAAGTGATACATACATATTATCATTATGTTTCAAGTTCAAATCTTAAGTAGTTCTTGACCACAAAGAAAAGGATGTACAGATGTACACCAGAAAAACATAATGCCTCTGGCACCAGCTCTGATGCAGACACATAATAAAAACTGCAAAAGCAGTAATTGCGATTCGTAATAAATGGATTCATATACAAACATGGCAAGGGGTGTTTAAAGTCCAATATGCCACTTCAATCAGGTTTTCTAATTATAAGGTATAGAACATAAATCAATGAATTACTACTACTACAAAGAAAGAATTAAAAAAAAAAAACCATCACCTTGAGATGTGCAGAAAGCTGACAAGCTATGTCGTAAGCCACATGCATTGTTATCCCTTCTGGTAGAGTTGCCTTTAAATGCTCTATCATGCAAACCGAGTATGCCAGGCTGTAATAAGGTGTAAAATGTATACCAGTATGTTAACACAATTGCAAAGACTACACAGATATTATTCTCTTTTCTTCTAAAAGACCCAGGTTAGTTCTGGTCTACTTTTCCCGGGGGTGGGGGGGGGGGGGGGGGGGGGGGTAGTGCCGCATTATGCCCCCCCCCCCCCCCCCCCCCCATGATCTCAGTCTTGGATCGCCGGATCGGCACGAAAATTGGCTTAAGGGTAGAGAATCATGTAATCTACAAGGCTACACAGTTAGATTTTATCAAATTGTTTTGTTTTATTTTGTATGAATTAATTTATGCTAATTTATGTGAGAAATTATAGTTTTGGCTATATCTAACTGAATAAAGCTTTAGGAACAATGACTTTGGGTACAAATGTTTTTCATAACAAATTCCTTATGTATTTCTTAGTTCTTTTTAAACCCCTATGTGTGGGTGTGGGTGCGTGTGGGTGTGTGCTTGTGTTTGTGTGTGTGTGTGTGTGTATGTGAGAGTGTGTGTTTGATGTTTCTCACTAATTTAGAGAAGAGTAATTATTCTTTCCTGACAGTACTTACATAACTTTTAAGTTCCTAATTCTGCCCATAGGTTTGTACACAGTCATATACAAAAATAGTGAAATTTTAACGACTTGCGTTCGTAATCGTAATCTGACACCGGCACCGTAGGTCCGATCGACATAAATTTGGTATCAAAACGTGCGGGACGGATCAGAGAACATAGTCACTGAATCTCAGATTGATACATCTGGTCATTGCAGAGTTCCATCAAAAGTTCAACAGGGGGGCCTTTATGCCCCCCCCTCCGGTAAGCAACACATTAGCAACTGAATGAATACCCACTCGACGTTTCACCCAATATTCTGATAATTGTCTTTGAGGATTCGCACAACTTATGACAAAATCTGTGGTGTAGATACAAGCGTAAAACAATGTTGCACTAAAAAACGGCTTGTTTTCGTGATTTGTATGCAAAATCAATAGAAACTGGCTTCAAACAGGAAAATTATGAAGTGTTTTTTTTTTCCTTCATTAGTCTCATTGCTTGGGCTGGAATACAGTATTTCAACTTTCTGTCATAAATTTCAATGAAAATGGGGAAAATAAGTTATAAAAACAATGAAAAAACATAAAGTGTAATTGAAAGATCTAAAACTTATTACCAGCAGGAATTATTGCTACAGAAGAGAAATGGAAATGCTGGCGGCATGTCCCTTTCTTTGACGTTGCAACTCACTTTGAATAATTGAATGTGATTTTATTTTGTTTCTGTTATTAGTAGATTTTTTTTAGGACTCTATATACCTGTAGAGAACTTGATATTTATGGTAAGTTTGTGTCTAAAACCCATAATTATTGCCAGGGAGTTACTGGAAAGGAAAAAGGCATTTTCCGCCGACAGGTACTTCAACCTGGAAAATGAAAAAAATGTTATCCCGCCTCATAGATGGGTACGCATCAGGTATTCGTTCGGCTGCAGCACTACCACAGACGCACTGCTATAATGCCTGGATTTATTTTTATCAAATTTCGCCTCGGCCAATGCCAGATCACCAATTTATTACACACCTAACTTCACACATGTCAAATACTGACCTGTGACCTTTGACCATGTCACCCACTTTTCTTTCCACATCATCATCACTCCAATATGCATATATGAGCCAAGCTTAAAGATGATCCCACAAATGGTTCTTCAGAAGAGCGAGAAAGAAATATTTTCAGGTATACTATGACTTTTGTGACATATGACCATTGAACTCATGGCCCCTTTCAGATCATCCTTACTCCTATATATGCATACATGATCAAAGATTGAAATCAATCTGCTAAAAGTTTGTTTAGCTATCGTGAACAAGATGGACAGACAGACGAACAAACCAAAAATTTAATGCTTCTGGCACCACCCAAGGTGCGCAGAGGCATAAAGATATATCCCTTTATATCAAACCAATGAATGAGAAAATTTGCTGAGTAAATTTTTTTCATACTTCGCAAATATTTGTGTTCTTTTAAAACTCAATTGCATGTAGTCTTTATGATAGAAAGTTTTCAATCATGTGAAATTTTCTTTGAATGATCAAACATCAAAATCTGAGGCATCGTTTTAATGATATCCATGATCAATCCTTGTAACTGCAGTTTCGAATTTCTGGGATGGGGAAAAAATATCATCAAATTCTCTGTTTGTAGCCTATCAAAATTTTTGTTGGTTTCACTTTTTAATAGATATAAAGCAATCAATCTGCATAACTCATGTAGGTATGGATTTTTAAAAATGCATGATCACAATTTTATCTTTAAATAATAAAAATGCACTTAGTATTCATTAAATCAAATTTTCAAATCCATGTTTGCTTGTGATCTGGCCTCAGTCTGGCCTCGGCCTATCCTTGTCATTGCCTTGGTCTCATCCTTGGCATTACTCAGACCCCGGCCTTGGCATCGTCCTTGACTTTGGACGTGCTGGCCTTGACCTTGAGTGAGCCATCCTTGGACACAAAACTGATAAAATACATACCTCTCTCCCTGGAACATATTTAGCATGGCCAGAGGGAAGCCATGCCGGCAAACAGCTCCAAACACCCCTTTGACGTCCAAAGCATCTGCCTTTTTCTTGGTTCTAAGCAGAGTTCCTGCCTTGAACTGGCTACAGTTCTAAATAGCGAAAGTGCATAGAAACAAAGAGATGAGGAAGAAATTGCTTATGTGACAGTCCATGCAATCTGCCACATACAATAAATGTGAACCAACAATTGCAAATACATTACATTTCATTGTCAATAAACAAATGTCAGGACCGAAATTAATTGGTAAATCTACCCAGCTCCTGAAACCAGTTCCCGCAACCACCTAAAGTGGGCAGAGCCATAAAAAGAAAATATGCACTAATTTTCCAGGACTCAAGACTTTAGAATTTAGGCACTTTCAATGTAATGTTATGCACATTTTTAATGAGTTTTTAGATCTCCTTTATCAGAGATTTTATTGCATAATATTTCACACTATTGTACAAATAATATGTGAGTGCATTCGTAAAGATGCAATTCACTCAAGGGCATAGTGCACGAAGCACAAGGCTTATCGAGTGCTTCTGCAAAACTCTGTATGATCAACAGTTAAAAAAAGGTTACCTTTGACGCTTGACCATGTTCAACTCTGTATGTATCCACAAAACTCTTAACATATTCATCGTCTTGGAAAATCGTCTTATCATGAGTAGGTCGACCAGCACTTGTACCAGCTTTCTTCCTCCTCACTAAGCCAAAGCACCCATCAATACAAACAATCACTTGTCCAGTAACCTTGAATGAAAGGCAACATTTTATCAGCAAACAACGAGGAAACCAAACTTTAATACATGAATGAGACAACATGTTTTTTGTTAACCTGCAATAGAATTGACAGAAATGTGATTACATGTACAAAACCAATGCAAATAGAATTTGCAATGGATTTGAACATTAAATCACATTTGTGAGCAATTTTGGGTCTGTCATGCACTTACAAAATATTACGTGACTTCGGAGTCGCGTACCCGGGGGTCGTGAATTTGGTCATGAAAGTTGCACAAGATTTTAAATAAAAAAGTCAACGGTCTTCCGATGAAATAAAAGACAACTAAAATGACCCTCGCCCCTGCATTGCAAGATGATTATTTCAGTGTTTCAGGATAGCCTCTACAATCATTAATGTTTTCGCTTTCTTTAACCATTTAAAATGCGCCCCCACAAACAACTTCTGAACAAATTGTACAGACACAAAAACAAATAAGTATGTAAGCTATAGGTCCATTGTATGTGTATGTGTCTGATGTATGTATAGGCCTGCGCTAGCGAAAGCCATGAAAAACTGTGTTTCTTGTGGTATGCGAGGGAGTGCAGCGATTAAGCTAGAAAATTTGGGAATTTTTTCATGCTAAAAGCTAATCTTCCTTGGGTTTTTTTTCCCCTTCCCCTGAAGTGGCACACAGAGCACATGCCCCCTTGCCTCCCACTAGATACGCCACTGGGGAGGGAGGAAATTGTGTCATTTCCTTTGCAAAACTTATAGCATGGTTCAGGTCCATGGCTGTATGCTGTAATAATTATATAGAAAACTAACTAGCATAGGCGACATTTACTTTGCTGTAATGTAAAGCAATGATAGGCCTATTTTCTTAGTGTGATTTCCACCTTTTTTCTATGGGAGATGAAATTTATACAATTGAATTTGAATGACCCCAATTCGTCTGTGATAAAGTGCGAAATACTGGAGTTTGGGGCTCCATCATAGCCGGCGCCTGGCTGCTGTGAAATGGCGGTAAATTTTGTGTGTCTGCATCCTGAACACAAACACTACTTCAAACTGACAGCTACAAGTTTTACCAACGTGGGTAGTTAACCTAAGCTATTCAGCTTTGATACAGATCAGTACGTAGTTGTTTTCAGTTCTGCCGTAAACTGCCGATCGATCAAGCTGCCGTGCCTGGCCTGATACCCGGATATCGCTTGAATACCGAATTGATCGAGGCATTATTCACTTCTTAATTCAGAGTTAGAATTCAGAATTAGAGTTGGATCTACAGACAAATATCTGGGACCGACCATCCTTTAGCAGATCAGATTCCCAGACTTGGGAATTGCCTGCGTCCATGGCCTCATTGACAGTGACAGATGACGATCATGACCATGATGATGACGGTGTCCAATGATCAAGTAGTACCAGTAACGTTGTCGTTAGCAAGTAAGTCTAACTGCCCATCTAACTGTTTCTCTTTGTGAGTCTCGTCTCAGCCCTAAATAAGCCCACACCAAATGCAATGCAATCTAAGGAGGATATCGATTTGTCGGGATCACAATTCAAGAAATGGTCTCCTTATCAGAAACATCCTCATTTGCTAAGAGCTTTAATTCACTGTTTGCTCTCAACTAGGTTCCAGTCGAAGATTTCATAGTAGCAACAGTGTTTAAATAATCAACAAGCCAAACCCCTATGCAATGATGTTCTAGGCATTCTGAAAAATGCCAATATGGAGGAGAGGAAGGCTTTTGAAAGATGTGACAAGCAATGATATCATCATACTACCTGCTGACAAGGAAAGAGCTACAGTACCTTTGGCCACGAAAGTCTACAAAGCTATGCTCACCAATATATGCTTAATTGAACAGGAAACTTATGAAAAAGTTCCACCTACCCAACAGCCAAGTACAAAAGGAAACAGGTTTACATCTTCAAATTACTGAGGGCTTCGCAGAAGATTTCATGAAGACAATATGAATTTATTTATCTTTCAGAGGAAAACATTCCTGCACTCTTAAAAAGACTCATTAGGAAGATTATCCTCTTCGTCCACTTCCAGAGCTCTTGCGGCCAGTCTAGCTCCTTTAACCCTAAAAGGACTGGGCTCTTTCGGAGGTGTTGAGCACTGGGTGCGGGAGGGCATGATGGCCCCCCCCCCCCCCCCCCCCCCTTCTGATCTCAGCAGCAGAGCACACAACCGCGCTAAAAATTGGCATGTAGGTTCCTTACGACATAAAATACAAGTCTGTATAGCTGGTTTTTGAAAAAGAATATACAATCTCTTATTATTACGAATTAATTATGCAAATCTATGCACAAAATCATGACTTGCATATAAAACACCAGATTTTATTTGAGATTTTATAATTTTCTAGAAAAGTGATCTTTGCAAACTTCTTGAATAGTTCTCATCATTTGACATTCCGAAAGTCAAATTTTCCCTTGCTTTTGGAATTTATGTATATCTTTGTTTTTGCACCTTTTTTTTTGTTTTCCTCTATGAAATTCATTACAGACCACTCAACAACCAGAATTAGCTGAAAATAAATTATGCAGACCAATTATGATAAGAAATAATGACCTTTCTATGAATTTGAAGACATATGACAAATTCCATTGCCTTTGTACACAAATCACGTATATGAGCCATTTTTCAGCCATTTTGGGCATGATATTGTCTCACGAAAAGTCATGGGGTCTAGATGCTGTTGCCATGTGGCACGAATTTGGTCTCAAAAGTTGCACGAGACTTAACCCTAAAAAGGCTGGGGAGTTGATTCCACCTCCCCCTTGGCTCAGAGAACAAAGTCATAGAAATGCGCATTGTCATCGCCATGCGTTTCAAATTATTGTGCGAAACGTCGAGGGGGTGCCATGATGGCTCCCCCCCCCCCCCCCCCCTAGTCCTATTAGGGTTAATGGGTGAAACTGAGCATGCATGTCTAAACTTTTCAAGGAGTTCACTGAGAAACTAATCATTAACCTGGGAGAAGGGTGAACAGTAAGTCTCTTTAGATGTAGCATGAATTCTTCATATCAAATCAAGAGGAACTGAATTCTATGATGATGGAAATACAATGCTATCAATCATTTTTCTATGCTGGAAATTTAACACAAAGGGAGTTTGCTTTTTTGTGGGATACACTGTATATCAACTCAAGGACCACTTGAATCAAGCAAATCCTACAGGAAGCAGCAAATTCACACACACTAGAAAAGAGAAGATGGAACCGTCAACCTTTTGGTTTAGTTGATACCTCAAATGGTTCTTCAGTTATCGCGAGAACAAGATATTTTCAAGGGTATAATGACCTTTGCGACCTTTGACCTCAATACGCCAAAAACCAATCAGATCATCGTCACTCCTATATGCATATATGATCCAAGCTTGAAGTAGATCCATGAAGCGGATCTCGAGTTATCGGGAGAACAAAAAACGGGATAGACGGACTGACGAACAACCCGAAACATAACAAAGTATCCCTTTACTCTCATTCAAATGATAGAACAGACTGTAAATATTATGTGTAACATAATTGCATGTCCTTCCATGAAAATTGCAAATAAATTGTCTACCATATTAGGGAAGCACAAAATAAACTGCATATAGCTACTATTTCTTATGTAATTATTGAATTATGTATAAAAATGGCGGTATGACTGGTGTAAATTGCTGCTTGGTCTACTCTCACTTTGTCTACTTGCCGGTTTGTCTCATCCCACATGGTTCAATTACACTTTGTCTAATAACCATTTGGTATAATTTCCACTTGGTGTATTTACCATTTTGTCTAATTCTTGCTTCGTCTAATGCCCATTTTCTTTAACATCCAATTGGTGTAACATCACTTGGTCTATTAAGACACTAATTATTCATTTGGAATTACATGTATATCAAATTCAATTAGACCTTTTGGTTATATTTTTAGAGTAATTGCCAATCAGACAAAATTGTCAGAAGACCAAATTTTAATTTGACCAATTATGTAATGGCCTAAGCGGCAATTAGACAAAACTGATAGTAGACCTAATGGGTTATGCTATTGCCAATATGGTATTAAACGATCAGATAAATACATGTAGACCATCTGCTAGTAGACCAAGTGGATATGAATCACGACTAGCATCCCCATGAAAAGAATATTTTGGTTTAATATAAATAATGTTACCTTTGGGCAAGCAGGGCATGAACGATTACAGTTATATTCAGGGACGATCTTGGCATCTACATTGGCATAGAATGCCTGAAAATGGCTGAAACTGTATTGAATCAGCTCCGAGTACAGCGCATTGACCTATTAAGAAAAATAATATAAATGCACAATTTACAAATAAGGATCATCTAAGATCATATCCACATCACATTACAAAACTAAATGAATCTTCGACCACGCGTGGTCGAACTTTATGCCTCCGCCATTACCAGATCAGAAATAAATGGCACTTCATGTTGCTTTATTTTCATTTACACAATGACATCTTTGACCTTGACCTTTGACCTTGTGACCCCAAATCTAATGAGAGCATTGCCCTTTCCATATGCATACATGAGTCAAGTTTGTTGAACTGTCAAATGGTTACTGAGTTATCATAAGAACTAACCATTTTTATGTACATAATGATTAATGACCTCTATGACCTTTGACCTTGTGATCCCAAATCTAATCAGATCATTGTCCCTTCCATGTGCATACATGAGCCAAGTTTGAAGCCAATCTGTCCAATGGTTCTTAAGTTATCGCGAGAACGAGCCATTTTTATGTGTATTATTACCTCTATGACCTTGACCTTTGACCTTGAGACTCCAAAATCTAATCAGATCATTGTCCCTCCTATATGCATACCTGTGCCAAATTTGAGGTTGATCGGTCAAATGGTTGTTGAGTTATGGTGAAAACGAACCATTTCTATGTACATAATGACCTCTATGACCTTTGACCTTTGACCTTGTGACCCCAAAATCTAATCAGATCATCGTCCCTTCCATGTGCATACATGAGCCAAGTTTGAAGCCAATCTGTCAAATGGTTCTTAAGTTATCGCGAGAACGAGCCATTTTTATGTGTATTATTACCTCTATGACCTTGACCTTTGACCTTGAGACTCCAAAATCTAGTCAGATCATTGTCCCTCCCATATGCATACATGAGCCAAGTTTGAAGTTGATCCGTCAAACGGTTCTTAAGTTATCGTGAGAAAGAAAACAGGACGGACGGACGTACGGACGGACGGACGGACGGACGGACGGACGACCCGAAAACATAATGCCTCCGGCAACCACCTACGGTGGGCGGAGGCATAAAAACTGAAGCTATACTAAGCCAAATTTGGGGGGGGGGTGTGTTCACAAATTGTAACCTGTCGGAGGAAAAATTCTAAAGAGCATAATTACCAGATTTTGGTAATATTTTCATGAACTATGCATATATCATCAAAAGACTTGTGGGACAAGGCCATTGACAACATATATTCATAAAAGGAATAGGAATATTAAGCATTAAGTAGATTTAGCAAAAAAGACAACAAACTCTAATATGTAAATATACTACTATAATGATTATCGAACTGCCTATTGCATACTTTGGGAAAGTTTAAAGAAATTTTTATAGATACCTCTCTCTCTTTCAACCTATTTTGAAAGCCTATAACCTGACATGCCGCCTTCAATGATACATGGGCTTCCATCTGCATGAAGTGGATGAATGACATCAACTCCATCGATACAGCCTTACGTGGATTAAGTTGCGTGGGCCACAAGCAATACCGAACCAGGGTGGCAGCCTCTGGTTCGCATTTACAAAATGTACAAAGCACATTATGAAGTCTTCCTGAAAATATAAAGTGAAAAAGAAATCTTCCACAATGAGAGTACATTGCACAGGGTCATTGCAAAGAGTGAATTGACCACTAGATAGCTTTTAACCTTATTTGCAGAAGGGGCTTTCAATGCCCCCTCCCACAAAAATGTTGTCATACTCTCATATCTTTTAGTGAAAATAATGCTAAGATCTCTTCTTTTCTACAATTTCAGAGGTGTGTGCCAAGTTCCATGGTGATCAATCACTTTTGATCTTAGAGGCATACAGAGCTAAAAGAAAGAGAAAAGTTCATCAAGAGTCCGAGCATCTGGGAGTTTTTGACATTCTGGTTATGGTAACATTTGTTCCACTACATTATACTTCTATATTATACCTTTGATTTTTTATTTTTTAAATGCTTGTTTAGCTCAAGTTGTCGCTATGAAGAGCATACATGATAATGTTTATTGGAGCATGTTAATATTTAGAGCTCATGGAAGAAGTCAATGCTACTACTAACATGTGTCTTGAATGACTATGGAATTGCGCTAATGTTGAGATTGACGTCAACTCCTTTAATACTGTATAAATGCCACACATGAAACAGATAGCATTACACAATATGTACATGTATGTATGGTAAATACCTTTAGAATCAAAGACTTCAAGAGTCTTTCCATAAGAAATAGGGCAGGTATGACTCTGTCTGAGTATTCTTGTTTCATCATCCTCCTCTACAAGTTGACCCTAGGATTAAATTACAAGAAGAAGATGGGTATTAGCTATGCCTAGTAGACATCTCTTTCTAAACTAGATGGTTTATCAAATACAAGCACACAGTCAAATCTATGCCTCTGCCATTCCTTGTTCTTACTGCATACTCCATATGCATCCATTAACCAAGGTTGTATATGAGGGTTCTGTAGTTTAATCAGTAGGAAATTATTTATGCATACAATGGCCTATGTGATTTCTTACCTTTGACCCCATTAACCTTCAAATCTGATCAGATCATTGTCACTCCTAGAGGCCAGCCTCTAGGAGTGACATGTGCCTGGGACAGTTGGATGCTACATTTAAACCTTCGGGTGCTTAAAAATGAACAGAAAAATATATGCTCCTGCATCTGGCACCAAAAATTTCCTGAATTGATTACCTAGCCATTTCACTACTCAAGGCCAGTCAGACAGTTTTCTCAATTACTTGAGTAGTAATTTCATGCTTAATCATAGCTAATTTGCATGATAAATTGAGTCTCTGGACTTGGGTCCAATAATTGTGGGTGGCAATATCCACCACAGAATGCAATGGGTAGAACAGATTTGAAATTTAGCACATCTCAAAAGACATTCATTACTAAATTTACATTCCATGAACATTGCATAAAGATGATCTATCTATTTATAATAATCATTTTGAAGAGGAATATTTGGGCGATTCCACGGTCAGTCGCATTACACTCAAGTCTGTAACTTGGTGGTGCAGAATTAGTCTTATAAGAATGACTCTTTCTGTCAAGTTTATACCTCGCTTTAAACTTGACCCCAAAGCTTTAAAATAAAAAATGTTGCAGGCCTTTTGCTGTGAACGCCACAACACAATAAAAATTGGTCAGTTGCATTATACAAAAAGGACAAAGCAAATGACGAGGACATTTCTCAAAACACAAAAAAGGTACCTCTCATGTTTATTATAATACCTATCACTAAACTAATGCCATGGAGGTTCATAAATTATCAAACTCTTTCAAATTCAATATGAATTATTTCTCATTTTCATTCATTTCTCAAGGTCTCAAAACATTATTAAAATTGCATGTGTGGGACTGAAGGCAAAAAAAAAAAAAAAAATCAATAATTTGCAAACTACACAAGTTTCTTTTGATACTTTTTATCAAAAATTTAACTAAAGGGAAAAAGATGGACACATATCCTTATTTCTGAGGCTAAAATGATATTTACAATAATTAATTAAAAAGGGGTGAAAAACCAGAGGAAAAAGTGTCCCATGCTTTACATGTTCCACACGTTACAACATACATGTATGCTTTTCTAAATCCAACCCTGTAACAAAACAGAATATTGGTTTCACATGAAAAGTAATATATGTTAATTGAATACTAACAGAGATATAACCGTTAAGCTATCAATATTCTTTTACAATTCAGAGAATTTTCAGAACTAATTTAAAGTTGGAAAAAGCTTTATTCTTTTGGTCCCACACATTACACATTGATAAATCAGCATAAATTAATCAATAAGCAAGTAATTTAAACAAATTCTTTAGTTTGAGAAGAAGGTCCCTATAACATATAGGAATATACCAAAGAATTAGTGTTCCATCTACACATTTGGGAAAAATGCTTGTTTTAGGCTCTGATGTCCCATCGGTTATGAACATGAAATAGCTTGGACTTACCCAATAACATTGTAGGACCCTACATGAATTATGTCTTCAATTAATTTTGGTCTGGATCCAACGCACAGGTAAAGAATTATGCGTAACCCTCGAACTGGGGACCAAGGGGTCACAAATTTGGTCACAAAAGATGCGAGTCATGACACACCATGGCCAAACAGGGCTCCACCTTAGCCTTTTTTTAGGGAGCCAGCCGGGCTTCTTAAATACATTTTTGGAGAGCTATATTCACCTCGTCATTTTTAGGTCATAGTAAATCATTGACAAAGCATACTAAAATGCACCACTGGTTTACATGAATGCTCAGAACTTGTTTGCAACAGCTTTTTGTTGTACTTGTATACATGTAGACAACTATCTCTTTTCTAACTTTCAAGTAACCTCTTCTTGCTCTTTTTATTTCATTTAAATGTTATTTCTCTCTTCCTCACATATTGTTATCACCAGCACTTTATTCTTTCGGTTCCTCAAAATGTCACCATGACTACTCCAAAATGTGACCATGGAATCAAATCAAGTACAGAACAGATACTGCAGAAACATTTATTGTTCAACTCATCAAACTGTAGTCATAGCCTGCAATGACAGGATATCACTCAGCTTTCATTCTGTGTGAGAGTCAGATTGAGACAAATAGTCCATGAATCTTACTTCGTTATGCCAGTGGGATCATTTTGAAGTTAATGTTACAGTGTCACTCCAGCCAGCTTTCCTATATACATGTATACTACTAAGGAGCCCGCAGAGGTTTTGGGGAGCCAATGGCCACCAGGCTCTTGCTAATATGGAGCCCTGCAAAAGCTTCTCACATCAAAAATTTATAGAGAACTAGATTAATCCTCGACCACGTGTGGTCGAACTTTATGCCTCTGCCATTACCAGATCAGAAATATAATGGCACTTCATGTTGATTTATTTTCATTCCTACAATGACATATTTGATCTTGACATCTGACCTTGTGACCCCTAAATCTAATAAGACCATTGCCTTTTCCATAAGCATACATGAGCCAAATTTGAAGCTGAACCGTCACAGAGTTGTTGATTTATCGCTAAAAAAATAAGTTTCATGTATATAACCTGTCCTTTGACCTTGACCTTCAGACCCCAAAATCTAAACAGATCATTGTCCTTCCCACATACATTCATGAGCCAACTTTGAAGTTGATACGTCAAACAGTTATTGAGTCATTGCGAGAACAACCCATGTCTATGTACATAATGACCTCTATGACCTTTGACCTTGTAACCCCAAAAATCTATCAGATCATTTTCCCTCCTATATGCATACATGAGCCAAGTTTGAAGTTGATCCATGAAATGGTTAATGAGTTATTGCTAGAACAACCCATTTCTATGTACAAATTGACCTCTATGACCTTTGACCTTGTAACCCCAAAATCTATCAGATCATTTTCCCTCCTATATGCATACATGAGCCAAGTTTGAAGTTGATCCATAAAATGGTTAATGAGTTATTGCTAGAACAACCCATTTCTATGTACAAATTGACCAATATGCCCTTTGATCTTCGACCTTGACACCCCTAACTATAATCAGATCATTGTCCCTCCCATATGCCTACATGAGCCAAGTTTGAAGTTGATCCGTCAAACGGTTATTGAGTTATTCCGAGAACAACCCATTTCTATGTACATAACGACCTGTATGACCTTTGACCTTGAGACCCCAACATCTAATCAGATCATTGTCCCTCCCATATGCATACAAGAGCCAAGTTTAAAGTTGATCCGTCAAACGGTTCTTAAGTTATAGCAGGAACGAAAAAGGGACGGACGACCCGAAAACATGCTTCCGGCACCAACCTACGGTGGGCGGAGGCATAAAAATGTTGAATGTTGGCAGGGGGGGGGGGGGAGCTGAATTAGCTAATTCAGCCACTCCACCCAACAGATAAAGGTTAAAACAAAAAATTAGAATTAGGAGTAGATATTCGAGAAGTTGATAGTGAGCTTCATACTTCCAGTCAGTACCACTTGAATTTACATATCTTATTGCTGCATTAGAAGGAGAGCACATACACTGTAGGCCTAGTGGAGAATACCGGTAAGCAGATTAATTTGACTCTTTTAATACATGCATAAATAGTGTCATATCACATATAGAAATGAAAAAATATTGCAAATGGCAGGGCACAAACGAACTGTACTGAAAAGATAAGTTAAAGGAAAAAAAGTTTAATACCTTTGGTCATGTTAAAAGCATCTAAGCCTCCTGAAAAATATGTTGGAGGGAAAAGCAGAAGGAACTACAAAGAGAGGAAAACCTAAAATAAACTTGAAAGACATAATAAAAGTTGGAATGGAGAGAGCATCAGAATGGCAGAAGATGGATTTAAAGGGCAATCTATCACAAAACGGAGAGAAGATACCTGGATAGAAAATCAATTAAACTTACTATACTATTCCAATCCAAACCCTCCACTGTACATACCTTCCTAACCATGGGTTTATGCAAGAGAATACTGTGTAGCTTTTTAGAGCATCCCTCACAGAAGAAAGCGAAAGGTCCACAGTCCGGGCAGGTCACGGTGGCCTCCTGCGTACAAAGGGCACATTCCATGTCCATGAAAGAAGCTTGACCTTCTATATATGCCTTAGCCATCAGTGGTTGTATTTCTATCCATTCGTTCCTGGCCTTCTCCTTCCTCTGTTCATGAAGATTCAAAGGCTGACTCTCCTCTACCAGCATTGCATCTTCATCTCTCCTATTAATGTAACAAAAAATAAAAACAAAAAAGATGAATGAAAAAAGCATGGTATATGAAGCTATGGTCTCATAGCACATAGCATATGGTTTCATGTCCTGTATGTACTGAATGTATAATAGCAATGTGAACACATAATGGATACTGGAATTGAAGGAAAATTTTCATTCAATTCCAGTATCCATTATGCGATCACATAGCGCTTACAAATTAGTGGCGCTCGTGTACGATTTTCTAATCTCGCAGACGTTCGAGCATTTAGATGATTAATAGTGGATACTTCAACAGTAATATTTCCCAAATTTCAGAACAGGTATGTCCTAACAACAATTGACTGAATTACTGTCAGCTATCCAACCTGTGATTTGCTCCGGGTGCCAAGATGATGGGCATACCTGTACTTGTAGATCGTTAGCAACTCGAACATGAGCAAAAGTTACTACTCTTTAGTGACCTCTAACGTTTTCACTGGTTTGCTCTCAAACGTACTCACTATTCCGTTTTGTTGACGATCAGCCATGCATTAAGTCTTTTGTTAACCATGCTATTGCTATGGTAGGCAAACAGGAAAAGCAGTAACTAATGAGAATTTGGAAATGCAATCCTTACTTTAAAGAAACAGAACTTTGTTACCATTCAGTCATTTCATCTGTTTCAGTTATCATAGTAAAGAGCAGATATGGAACTTTCTAGACATGTTATTTTCTTTTTGAAATTCAGATCCCGTCCACCAAAAGACTTTTTTATACCCTTTCTTCAAATCATTATTACTCACTCATGCATGAACTATGTATAAAACATGTTTGAACAGATAAAAGAGGAGACTCTAAGCTTTAAAATATTTGTTAATCATAAGTTACGATAAAACAGTGCAAATTCTCAATTTCGTTTCTTTCCTCCAGGATTCACTGTAGATCACTCGACCGAATATCATATTGACATGATGCATACAAGTTTGATAATAAGACGGTGTCACATAAAAGGGGGAAGTTGTTAACACATGGCCATGAATACAAGATGAGCACACAAAAGAGACATTAGAGGTTTTTACAAGCATGTATAACTGTTTTCAATGTTCGATTTCATTTTGGAGATTACCTGTCAGGTACAACTTCATCAGTAACTGCAGAGGTTTCACCAAGCTCTTTATGTTGATCATGCTCCTCTTTGGCTCTAAAGAATTCCTTCAGCGGAACTTCTTTCACAGTCTCACCCTTGCCAACAACATAGGTCGTTCTGGTTACCATGAGCTTCCTTTCTCTCCAATTGCCCACATTCTAGTTAGGCAAGTTAGTGAAATGTAATGAAATGGAAAAAAAAAACAGTATCAATAAAGGGAGTACTGTATTTTTTTCTTCTTTTTCTTAAAGGCATTTGCTAACTTTGTGAGTAGCTGATTTAAAAAATTCTCAAACTAAGATGAAACATGTGTATGAGTACTTGTATTTGTACTCAAAACCCCTGAAACCAACCATAATTTGGAATGAAAAAGTGTAAGTGAGACGCAAACGGCGATTTTATCACCCTTCGTCTCACGAGACAATCACTAAGAGCACCACTTTGCTTGAATTTAAAAATGCCGTTATGTGCCTCCCGCCGCGTGATACGCCAATACACACAGTACGGTAAGGTGAGTCATACGCGCATGCGCACTCCTTATGTCTATTCTGTGCAACCAACCCTCGTATATTTTTCAAACATTGGTTCACATTTCTTATATTTAAAAATACTACTGTGGATATTATACTTTGTAACTTTAAGACTGGTATTTTTACACTATAACCCTTATGTTTATCCCATTTTCAAGTAACAAAACAAGATTTTTTAAAAATCATAACAATGTTAACCAATGTCTTTAATCTACATGTAGTTATAGAATTCTTGCTATTAAACTACCACTTTGAGAGACCCAAAACAATTACTGAAGTTTGAGTTCAAATAACCACAATCAAACAAAAGGATCAATCACAACATCCACTCCAAAGTCCAAAGCACAACTGTCCCCTGTATGAACTCCCCCTGAAGTACTCAAATGGTTACCTTAAAATACTCTGCAAGATTAATCTGCGACTCTTTATAACCTTATTTTAACCTATTAGTAAATCAAAGTACATGTACTTAGTCTCATAAAGGAGTACTCCATGAAAACAATGAATCTGATTCCTAAGTGAGGTAAAAAAATGCAAGATGCCCAAATATACATAGCTTGGATTTGGAAATTGATAAGTGATCCATGAATCTAATTATTTTCCGAGGCTATAAGCAAAAACTAAGTGCCTGTAAGTGGAAGAGGCTGTGGCTATGCAAGCGTAGATCCCTTGGATGGTCTTAATTTCTTTAAGCCAAGTTTTTGTAGTTATTGAATTTTTAGTATTGTAGCTACATTAGCACGAATGATGTTGAGAAACTAGATGGATTCTCGACTGCACACAGTCAAAATTCATGCCTCTGCCGATGCATCAGATCATACACATGCAATAACAAAATCTGTATTTCAACTATGAAATGATGTGTGGTTCATCACAAGAACAATTTCCATGCACACAATGGCCTATATTAAAATTTGGCCCCATTAACCCAAAATCTGATCAGATCACTGTCACTCCCATATGAGCCAAGTTCGAAATTGATCCTGTGGGCAGCCATCCCCTGTGAGCGGCTGGTGGTGAATAAAAACTAAAAATAGAAAAAATATTTTTGATATCCCTTCAAAAATTAACTTGGACAGTCTCAGTTACGTTCTAGTGCACCAAAAAACATACTCGGCGAAAGCAGAAAGCATAAATGAGTCTCACTCAAAAGCATTAGAAATCGACACCATTAGTCAAGAACGGAAAAATGACAGTTTCTTAACTTTTAAGTTAAGAAACTTGGACATACCAAAGCCAATACATAACCTTTATTTGTTCAATTTGAAAACTGATTTGATTTCCATTTAAAAGAAAGAAGTCAATGGTCCATATTTTGCTGCAGAAATTCTTATTTACACCGCGAAAAAGTTGCATGGGGGTGGATCATCGCTAGTTGGCTACTTGTCTGCTACGTGTTTCACGAAGCCGTGTTAGCCAAGATCAACGCCAACATCCCGACTAAGAACCTATGATGCCTCTAACCCTGTCATATCTTTTTTCGTTGATATGCAGCGCCATCACATGCCACTAATTTGGTAGGTTATGGCTGGCCAAAATAGAAGCTACATAGATGTAAAAAAATAATTCAAATCTATCTTTTCTAAGGGTTCCTGCAATCAGTAATTCATCCTTGCTCATGTATAATATATTATAGTTCATGTTTCAAATGAAACGATCTGCAAAAAAGGTTTCCTAAGGTTTCTCCCGTGATTGTAACATCTCTTAAAAGAACGCAATTCTGCTACATCAGGCAAGGCATAGTCAAAGGGATAGCCTGTAGATATATCGTAGATTTTTAAACAAAATACTTTTTAAGATGCATTTTTTAGCTTGTAATTTGCCAAAATTATGCATATCAACGTTGTGGTCAAGATGTGACGCTGGATAGATATTTAATTTGCCTCCTTTTTTTCCAATCATGAATGTAAGGGTTTATTTTGCAAATCTATTGTCCCGGGGGTACTCATCTTACGTTCAAAACGACATTGAACTTAATTACTAAAAACAGAATCTTATAAGTTTTTCTTTGGTGTAATCTGCCTTCTTTGAAATATCTTGTATTTATAACCCCCTGCTACTATTTCTAAGCTTTGCCCTCACCAGATCACTCAAATAATTGCAGTTCTAATAATTTCTTGTTTACAAAATATATGTGTGATTGTGATCAAGGCTATGCTATATGTTGTCACATTTCCTCATCGATTCACGAGATATTTAGCTAGCATGCTCTTCGTGAAACGGTTTAGGAAGATTAGAGTCATCTCCGTAGTTGGCGGACAAAGATATGACCTTGGCGTTGATTTCCAGAAACAGGCCCCTGGGTGAACTTTCCCATTCTAAAGTTAAGCCCCGATGAAATGCTTACAGCCTACATGCAATATTGTGAGGTCGTATACAATAACATAGATCTAACGTTAGGCCAATCAAAATTTCATGTAGATCTAGGCCGTAGATCTAAGCTTTAGAAAGAGTTCCTCTTGCGAAAGCCACCCAAATTTTTGAAGTAAAAGAATGGATCTCTGCAGTTTCACACCTTTCTTGAGTTTTATTCTCTTTCATTTGTTTCTTGGCTTACCACACCTGACGAAACTCGAACCTGTTCCAGACCATTCACTTCTCACGAAACTTATGCCTTACTGACTGCGCTAGCAAGAGATCGCTGAAAGTGAAGGGTCTCCTAAATCTGTAAATAATTATAAGCCGGAAGCCGGAAGTTCGGGTTACTCAAACTCCAAGGATGCATTGCTCTTATTTTTCTGACTAAATAAACCAAGGTCAACGTGAAATGCACCGTTTCACAGCTCAGATAAGCTTTTAAGTTTAACAGAATAAATCATATTCATAGGATTTTTATGGGTGCTAAGTATAAGTATAGGCCCCTAGGCCTAGAGTCTAGATCTACAACCTCTAGGCTCTAAATTAGACTCGTATCCCAAAAGTTGGGTGGCTGTCGCAAAAGGAACTCTTCCCTAAGTGAGATTTGTTTTTCGCTTAACCCAGCTCCAGGACCAGGTCTAAAATGTAGCAAAAGACAACATGACAAATGTGTGCTACACGTGGTTTTCCCCAAGGCCAAGCGCTTTTCAGGCTTGCCCCCGGCCGGCCACGCAGTGCATCATTTAGTCAACAACAACATGACTGACATGACTGAGCAAGAGCAAGTTGTCTAAATTGTAATCTACATGAAAGAACATTAGAATTGAAAAATGCAATCGGAATTTAGATCTTATTAGTTTATGGTACCTTCGCTTTGGTCTTGCCCATTGCAGTGATAGGATCGATCTGGATAGATGTCTCCAAGTGATCTAAAAATTGTAAAAATCAGTTCGCGAAATATGTCAGTGATGTAGAGAATCCAAGGTATCAATATCCAAAACTCCACGTGCACGCGCACGTACGCTGTACTATAAGTACTAGTGCACAGCGCTAGCGCCCCGGCCCGTCGAGCTAGCCGGGCGCCCGGCCAGGTCCGGCCGACTTAACCGGCCCTAGCCCTGGCCGGCAGGAGGAGATCATAGGCTAGGGGAGAAGGGTACGGTACGGGTGCTCTAAGATTTAAGTACGACCAAGACCAAGTGTACGTTTTGCCGAAGGTTAAGGAGTCCACATTTTTCTTTAATGACTACCTAACTACAAAACATGCTCACTGCATGCCCTTTCCTTTGCTTGCCTTTTTCTTTTTCATGAAATACCCCCCTCAAATATCCTGAATCCGCCTGGTGGGGGGGGGGGGGGGGGGGGGTACTAAATACAGTTCATCAATGCGATGGATTTTGATGGTAACAACCCTCCCCCCAACAGAAAAAAAAAATGAATAAAAAAATAAATAAAATGACAAAGAAAAAAAAAGAAACATGATAAAAAGAAGGGTTGCAATTATTTTATTATTACTTTTGTTTAATTAAAAACACGAGCACACGTTGGTGCCTGTACATAGCATTTAAATTTATTCCATATACGAGAAAAGAGCAAGATGAAATAATGCCTTGCTCAGGAGCATAAGTGCCGTGCCGGGAATCGACCCCCGACTGTCTCGTCTCCAGTGAAGCGCCTTAGACCACTCGGCCACGGCACCTCCACACAGCACAATGACACACACAAACAAACAAACAAATAAAAAAAAGCCCTATATTACACAAGTTGCGCTCTTGTAAATGTAAGTATGACTGTCCGCATGGACCGAACAGCATAAGAATAACGTCACAATACATAAACAGACAATCCACAAATTGCCAAGGATCCTAAGTCAATAATGATTAATACCGTCTATATACGAGATGAGTACCAAGGATAGTCATGATAACAATCCATAGTAAGATCAGGGATATTTTGTGGATCGGCTGCGGGTTGCATTGTAGTAACAC
>JAPZVO010000313.1:0-49359 GCA_029962745.1 Echinometra lucunter
CACTTTGAATGAATCATAGCAAGCATTTTGTCAAGAGAAAAATAAATAAGAACACAAGTACAGCAAACATGCTTTTGATCATACAAGATGGGTGCAAGCATCATGAGAATTCTCTACTACACCTGTATACTACACAGAGCTTTGTTCAAATTCTTGAGTATCTTGTCAAAAATGGAATCCACTCGTTTGTTTTTTAGCATGCTAAATGCAACTTCTTTTCACTTGTTACACACAAAAAAAAAAAATGAAAATTTTCTAAATGTGCATTTTACATTCTAGTATTTATTCATATTCATCCCCACATTACATGGTTATCAATAAACATTTCAAGGCAATGTTCCATATTCTTTTCATTTTCATCATCTCTCAGTCTATCTCTTCATTATGATGATCCTCCAATTTGTTTAGGCAAAAGTGATCATTACAACTTGCAAGAAATAGAAGAGTATTTAAATATGGCGTGTTCAAGTGCCATTTATATACTAGAAAAGTTTTTTTAAAATCTGAAAGAACTATAAATGATCCACCAGTAAAAAGAGCAGAGGTCTCGCAACCAGGAGGTTTGAAACCAAGTGGATGTGCTTATGCCCTTTGGTAAGGTATTAATCCTCATAATACCAAGTACTTCAGAGGGGACTGTAAGTAGTCGGTCCACTGTCTGGCTGCATAAGCGCCTGTCCCATACTGGTGTCTGACGATTCAGTCTGCCTTCATCTAAATATTTATGTCAGACAGTGCCAGATGGCTGCAATTCAATTTTTTTGAGCCATGAACATGTCCAAGTTTTAAACAGGTAGCGCCATCTGTCAATGTCTAGATACGTCTCTAAACCTGCTGACGAACGAATTTGAAAAGTCCAATAAACATACGCATTCGTTTCTCAGACGGAATCATTAAACTGCAGTGTCGGACAGGGCTTTACTAACAGACATACAAATGCTTTCTCAGCAGTCAGGTAAAATAACCAACCAACCAGTAATGTTCAGCCAATGTATAGGCCTAAAGCTGTGTGAGGTTACTACTCTACCTAGCATTCATGTGATTGGCAATATGTAGGAGTTTATTTTCTATTCCATCAACAATCATGCATAACATGATTGGGAATGAAGTGACATCGATGGGTTTATAAGAAAACGAGTGTAATTAACCAATTATTTACTGCAACCAGGTGGGCCCTGTATTAAGCCTACGGGAATCAGAGCATACAGTAATCATTGCATTGAGAAAAAAAAAAGTACATTTTGCAAAGTACATGTACTTCACCAAATATTGTCTCATTCAACATGAATGAATTCACAATCCTACACATAGAAGGGGGGGCGGTCTGGGGCCACCTGTAACTTCATAAAGAAATAGGCCTATCCAAGTACAACTCTTCACTTTTCAAATGGCTTATACATACAAATATACGCACACACATTCACTTGCGAATGTGTTCCTTAAGTTTCTTACTGTCGCAAATCAAAGATGTGCATGAGGCTGATTTCGTAATGGAATGCGCATCTCTGAGGTACCCTAAAATAACACAAAATTTCACAAATTTTCAACATGAATGAATTCACAATCCTACACATAGGGGGGGGGGGCGGTCTGGGGCCACCTTTAACCTCATAAAGAAATAGGCCTATCCAAGTACAACTCTGAATCCATTGTTGCTTCATAAGTTCATATACCTTTTCAAATGGCTTATACATACAAACATACGCACACACATTCACTTGCGAATATGTTCCTTAAGTTTCTTACTGTCGCAAATCAAAGATGTGCATGAGGCTGATTTCGTAATGGAATGCGCATCTCTGAGGTACCCTAAAATAACACAAATTTTGGGTCGGGGGGGGGGGGGAAGGCCCGCACGCCCCCCGGCTCTGCGCCTGCCTTTGACACCCCCATCAGGTAATAGCCAACTCTTTTCTTCTTTCCTACTTGTTTTTTTTTTTTACTTCGATAACAAGAAATGGCTGGTACATCAGACTACTCACCACACCCTTTCGAAACAAGCACCCCCCCCCCCCGTTCCATTCCATGAATGGGTGCGTTAATTTCACTCCCCATACGCAACCCATCATTTTGAGACAACCGGGAGGGGGGGGGGGGCTACTCTCGAAAGGGTGCGGCCATCCCCGTTCCCTCCCCGCTCCCCGCTTTGGGTGGCTGTTGGAAAAGAAAGTCAGTTTTTCTGTTAGTAGTAAACAGCCAAAGGTCTAAACACACTCGTTAACTCCATGCAAATGCATTACTTCATATATTCTGCAAGGAAATGGGTGAATATTTGTAATTCTTAAAGTGCACAGTCTGAGATGATGAGCTGGATGACCTTTATTATCTTTTAAGGCCTTATCATGAAATAAGTCACCTCTCGTCTCTCGTGTACTGTGCGCTCGCATTGTGTACAAAGTCTAAGAGAGTGGAAAGAAGTCATCAGCACTGACGAAATAAACGGCAGTGAATGGGTTGGTGATTTATTTCTCCATGATGCCTCTTTTAATCTTATCTAATTTAAGTTTAAAGGAGAATGCAACCCAGACATCAGTGTGCTTCCAGTGAATGAAGAAGTATACGAAGAGTGAACAGTGAAAGTTTGAGCAAAGTCGGACAATCTGTTCAAGAGTTATGAACTTTGAAAGTTTAAGTAAATCCTTATTATGGGAATCCTTGAATTGGCAACTTTGCCAGCATCTGTGATGTCATCGTGGACAACTCTCCATTCATTTTGTACAAAGAATTCAACATTTTGGCATTATCGTGAAATAGGAAACCATCGTTCACTTTGTACAGCAGCGCTCTATTCAGTCACACACATTGGTTTCCTATTTCCAAGTCCATTCTCTTTGTACACAAGTACGTGCGTCAAATGAACGAGTGGTTTCCTAAACCGCGATATGGCCAACATTTTCTTAATTTTCAAGAAAAATAAAAATTCTTTGGATTCACTGTTTGAGTATGACATGGCTATATCAATTTGGCAATCATTTGGGGAAGAATTATGTTGATTCCTGACTTGAAATTTCATATGAATAATATTTTTTTGAAAAATTATGTACAAAATGAACTTCTATATCCAGTGATTATTTTTAATCAGTATTATCTTACTCATGTTAAGAATCTTGTCTATGGTAATCGGTCAAACACAACACCTATTTCTAGACACTGCTGCCATTGTTCATCGACGGAAAAACTTCAACATCACCATACCACGAGACGGCACTAGCACTGCACTCTGTCTCTAGCCCCGCGTCAGTTTTGAACCATACCAAGTATAGTCTACACTAACTTCGTGTTGAAATGTAACTTGGAAGTTGGAGATGCAAAGGAATTTTAACAATACAGCACCAATAAATGTCTTACCTTTAACAAACTCCACATCATATTACTCTTGAAACTTGTGCGGTCGTTGTCATTCACATGCACCTTACTTCAAAGATCAGGCAATAACAGTTTATGACATCAAATTTCAGTCAAAAATTAGTGTCAAGTGACGCAGGTCGCAGGTGATGCAAACGCACAGTCCAACTCGAACCACGTTCAACACACAACTTCGCTGATACTAGTGACAGGGCTACTATTGCACCATGTACTGCACCCGCGCTATACCACTCCCTGTCTCTGATTCGCTCATCACAGCCAGCAAAAGGGGCGTGTTTTCCCGGACTGACCAATCACAAACTTTGAGTAGGGGATTTCCCATCCTTACTGCTGACATCATTAGCCAAGATTTTCGTACTTAGTCTTGGCAAAGAATATTTGGTCTTGAACTTATTCACTGGCGTAGCTAGGGGGGTGCGCACAAGGGGGCCATGCCCCCCCCCCCCGTTGATCGGCGAGCAAAAAAATAAAAAACAAACAAACAAACAAACCCTCCAGCACCACAGGCAGGGGCCATTGTCCCACGTTGATCTGGTCGGAGTGGATCGGATTGGAGTGGAAAAGATAAAAAGCGAGGAGGGATATAAGGGATTAACATAATATATGCCACTTCTTATAACAGTTACCCCTGATTCTGATTTTTAGTGTGTAGAAATTTTTTTTAAAAATAAAGAAATTTTTAAAAAATCTCCTTACCGTAGGCATAGGAGGGGGAGGGGGGATACCTATGGTGGCCCTGAAGTACGTTCCACAACAGGTCATGTGCAACGTGATTTTCGCATCCCAGGTCCTGAATTTCATGACATGCGATGCGAAATTCAGGAGCTCGGATGTGAAATTCACGACCGGCGATGCAAAATTCAGGACCCGTGGCGTGAACTTTGCATCCAAGTCATGAAATTCACGACCCGTGTCGCGAACTTTGCATCCCAGTCGTGAAATTCACGACCCACGGCGTGAAATTCGTGACCTAGGATGCGAAGTTCACGACCCGCGATGCGAAATTCAGGACCTTAGATGCGAAATTCACGTCGCACATGACTTGTTGTCAAGCGTACTTCAGTGCCACCATAGATACCCCCTCCCACACCCTCCCCCCGCTCCGTCGCCTTGGCCTCAGTGTTGAAAATTCCTGGCTACGCCAGTGAACTTATTTGTTTTACGCGAGTGAACTAGGCGGACTACATGGGGAATTGGGGGAGGTTTTCCATGAAATTCCTTCACTAGCAGGACACTATTTTTGTAAAAAAAAGGACCAATTAAGAAAAAAAAAAGTACCTTCAAAACAACCGACAACAATAAGGAGGAAAATAAAATTATTGATATGTACACGGGTATATTAGTGTTATGGTCGCAGACCTAGTCTCTTTAACCCATTGTCTGAATGTCATGATATATGATGAAAAACAGGTTTCTAAGCTATAGGTCGAGTATAACTTGGTTGCATCAATTTTTTTAAGCTGGCAGTAACATGTTAGACGGCGGATTCCGTTTCTCGACTTGATAAGCTCGATATGAGGGTGAAAATAAAACAATGAAGCCAACGTGACTCATAACACTACGTCTCTAAAGTGTACGTTTGTCTCTAACACGAAAGGTGAAAGATCTCGAGTAAAAGAGAGCAAAGCAAACGTATGTATTTCAAATTACTAAGTAACAAAAATAAAGGATAGATCAAATGCCAGACTGTGATGCAGTTAGGGATGGATTTGTGATGGGAAGTTTTACCTATAGACAGCTCGATTGTTTTCATTCTTTTTCAATTTTTTTCAGGGGGAGGGGCGAGGATGATTCAATTTCTGTTCAAAGGATGGATGACACCATATTTAGTTTCAGTTAAGAAAAAAAATATCTTCGTCAATCATTAGCGCGTTCACCCTCAATTAACTTTTCCAGTTACATCATTTCGTCCTGCATTCTGTTATACTCACCCCTCCCTTAAAAACTTAAGAATTTATTTGCAATCTGTATAATATGTAACACAATCAGTTTTCTAACACTCAATCAATTTCGTAAAGCAGTTACTACAGCATGCATTATTAAAGCAAGATACAAATGCATTACGCAAATAATAGGCCTATTGTGTGAAATCCCGGGGGATATATCTCATTGAGGCCTGTACATCATCCGCATAAACAAAAAAAAAAAGGAAAAAGGTTTACCCTTTGTTTTTCAGCACCAGCGGGGAAAACCAGGATGCAGCATAGACGCCGGAAGCGGGGGGGGGGGGGGGGGGGGGGGGGGCAGTTGCCCCAATCATTCAAGAAGGGGGGGGGGGAATCGAATTTACCCCCCCCCCCTCCCCGGCCCCCCTTCCAAGGGGAAAAAAGAGGAAATTTCAGATCACAAGACTGCACTATGACCATGATTGTAAAATAAGCACATTGTTTTAAATGCAAACTTTCAGCATTCAAAAAATTCAAAACTTTCTTACTCGGTCGCTACGCTCCCTCGTATATCAATCAGGCGCAATGTTTCCTAGTAATCAGAAATTATGAAAAAGGGGCAGATGCTTACTTCATTAGTGGGGTATATGTTAGCCCCCTCCCCTCCCTCCCTCATGACAATACAATTTGAGTTGTTGCGATCAGCTTTCTAGTCGTGTAAAGAGCAGGTCAATTCTAAAGGCCTCCACACACCGGATCCGACATTCGACAAAACGACACGACAAGACGACATGAACGACTGTTTAAAAATCGCTCTCTATGCAAATTTTTATTGATTTATCGTGTTGGGTGTCGGATGTCGTGTCGTTTTGTCGAATGTCGGATCCAGTGTGTGGAGGCCTTTGCACCTAAATTTTCTCACATTATCTCTATGCATGCATTTTCACATTGTATACGCATATATGTAGCCTTTAGCCAAGACACTTGGTGCTCTTATTTCCCTAAACGCGCCTGAATACATAGACTAATCGAACGACAACTGTGATCCGTGGCCGGAGGTTCGTAGCCAAGGCACTTGGTGCTGTTACTTCCCTAAACGCGCCTGAATACATAGACTAATCGCACGACAACAGTGATCCGTGGCCGGAGGCGACACGGCTCGGTCCATAGTCTAGATTCTGGACTCTTTTTATGAAGTTTTTATATTCCCCGAAACAGCTGCTAAACTCACTGTACGCGTCAAGTCGAGTGATGGCGCGATCCCGAGAACCTGTCCGCCCGGAGAAAAAAAGATCTGTTTCGGGGAATATCAAAACTTCATAAAAAGAGTCCAGAATCTAGACTACACGGTCCACTGATCACTGCCATAAATTCACACTGTTTAGTCTATTTTTCAAACCCTGCTTGGCAGACAAGCAGTGCGCGAGGCTTTGCCCAAAGGCTAGCATATATGCAGATAATGTAGGCGCTGTATATCCCCCGTCTACCAACCGCAGCAAGAGCAAGGGCCGGATTTTCTCCATATTATCAAGGGGGGGGGGGGGACAAATCATCTTTGCCCCTCCCCCTCCCTCTCCCTCCCCCCCCCCCCCCCCTCTCTCTCTCTTCTCTCACCCTTAACCCATAACACCATAATTTAGAGTATAATATGAATAGATATCAAGTGTTGAGAAATGCAAGTTTTCAGCACAAAGTATGAATTTTCATGCTTGCAAAGTTGCCAAAATCTTTTTGCCCCCTCCCTGGGGCCCCCTCGCAAGAATTAATTTTAATGAATAATATCTAATGAGCTTTCACTTTGCTCTAAAATGCATGGCCCCCACATTTTATTTATTTCGCTCGCTCGCTACGCTCACTCGTAGATTAATGAAAACGTTTCTTATAGGATTTAGAAAGTGCGGTGTGACGGGGAAAGTGCTTCTCTCTGCAAGAGAGGGGGAACTTCAATAAAATGCCGTGGGGAGAATGTTCGTTTGTTTATTCTTTACTTTCATCTTTTATTGGATGTAAAATTTTCATAACCATTATGGGTTCCATAAACTAAAAAATTTCAACTGGGCGCAGCGTTCCCGAGTTGCATTGTAATAAAAGTGGTGTTTCTTGATATCAAATGAACCCTGTCTATGAAAATCGGAGATGCAATATTCTCTGTTTAGATTAGGGTGCTTTCCAGAAGGTGATTTACGTGGATATCCCCCCCCCCCCCCCCCCCCCCCCCCCCCGGTGTGAAATGCGTCAAAACTGAACTAATTTAAAATCATTTCTTTTCAAAAGACCGGCTTCTTACCAGCTTCAAAGGACAGACGATTTTGCTTTGGGATGTTTTGTCTTTTTGATCTCATACGATTCTCTTCGGTATTTCGGTCATTTTGAAAAGATGCAGAACAGTAATGTGTGATAATGTTTGATCGGGTCATCACTTCACAGTTATCAAAAATTCAAATACTTGCTACATGAGAGGGAATATCCTATACTACAGATGCTGAAAGCGGGGAGGGGTGTCCCAATGAATTTTCCGATTTTGGCAGAATGGATTTTTGCCCACCTTCATGGGCTCCCCCGAAAACCAACAACAAAAACATACAAAGCAACAACGTTTTGTGATTCTTCTTTTCCCTCTAGATTTATTCATATTCTTTAGAATACAAGCAATTATTTGAGGGGTCTATATTCATTAAGCCTGGCTTTTTAGTGGTTCCGGTCATTTCCAAACACTATCTTTAGAAATAATCCAAACACACCATTTATACTGTAACATTGTTGCTTATTTAGGTATATCCTTTGTTTTATAACTCAAGTATTGTTATTCTTTTTGTTGGAAATGGAAATAAATTCAATTTAACTTAATTTAATTAAATTAGCTTTCTACATGTTCTAATGCTTTAGGCAAAGTTTCAGAACGTCCACATTAATATGTTTTATTGCTTATTACTACCTTTCATGATTTTAAGCCGTAAAATCGTGCATCTTTGAAATCATTCCTTTCAGACAAAATGAGTCTTGCCATTAACTCAAGCTTCAAATTTGTTGCTCGCTCGCTTTCTCGTAATGTTTTTAGAAAAGGAAGGGTATTAAAACAAATCTACTTCCTTAAATGAAATCAATCATAACTTATGATAAAATAAATGATTTTCTTTCCCGGTTTCTCTCTCTCCTGAATACATTTTAAAGCTTAATAATCATGACAGGATGCAATATATTTAAAAGAATGAAGTTTGATATCTAAAACTATTCGATTTAACCATCATAGTTAACTCATTGACTACTGACTACTACCATGACTACGTTGACTATATACTACCATGATTATGGATACCAACACCCAACACCCAAGGTAGTTCCCAAATCAAATGTAAGTGGGAATATGAACAGATCAGCGAAATCTTAACGAAATCGGGCACGAATTAGAAAGTTATGACCACGTTAACTTTTTTTTTTTACACTACTTGATGAACTGACCAAAGATAGATAAAGCTGGAGGAAGCTGACCGCCTCATGCGTCCGACGACGCGGGAGTCCCTGATAGGTAAATGGTTTGCCAAGCTAGAAGTCTTCCATTGGGATGGAAAGACTGACTACAAGATAGAAGAGACAGATAAGACGGAGAGAGGAGAGACTGAAGAAATGGAACTCTCTAAATTCCTTAGATTGGAAATCAATCTATAAGATTTTGGTGGGGAACCAATCCAAAATTAGATTCAGAAAAAGATTGACTTCTAAATCTGTTAGATTGAGATTTTCAATCTAATTTTGGATTGGTCCCTCATTGCAATCTAAAGAATTTAGAGAGAAGGATTTCCTCCAAGATGACGACGAAGAAGATGAAGGATAGAGTGATAAAGGAGGATGAACGATCAGAGAAGATAGTAGGAACAGAGAACGTGGAATTTGATCTGACCGTAGCTATTGATGACATCTTTGCACAACTCTCAATATCTTTTGTCAACACATAACTAAACATTCTCATTTGGGCTTAATTTTCCACCCTTTTTAAAGCGAAATAAAAAATGTATAATGTGGGATTGTTTTCTCCATTAGGTACAAGAGGATGAAAATTTTGTTCCTCATGATAATAAAGTATCTGGGAAATTCCGTGTACAAAACATGTTGAGAGTTGTCCAAAAATTGTATGACAAATGGCTATAAGTATGGTAGTGTTCAAAACAGAAGATTTCATATAACTATAAGTATAACTTTCTTATTCCATGTTCGATTTTGTTCACATTGTCTTTGATCTTCTGTATTATTCATTTTTAGCTTTGATTTAAAAATGACTCGACTTGAGGATTTTCTTTAATACAGAGACAAACCGGTTTCAGTAGCCAGTGGGTTAACCTAGTCTTGATTTATAAACACGTGTCCTTACAAACAGAAGAAGACATCCCCCCTCCGAAAAGAGAATAGGCCTGAAAAAACTTTTTAATATAGAAAACAAATGTATTTCCTTTGGATACTCAGATTTGGAAAGTTGTATACAAAAATTTTGGTAATATTTTCCCATAAAAATGGGGATATACATTCTTAATTATGACCCGACCAAAGCATATCCTTTTCACCGAATGGACACAAGAAAGCGGGAGTACATCATTTTCAAATGCTGCTTATTTTATGTGTGTATTTATAGGGTTGAAAATGAAATTGGGTGTCCTTCTTCATTTTTTCTTGTGGCTCAGCCCAAGAGGTGGCGCTGTTTATTTCCTCATTCCCTTCCATTTATCCATTTTGTCTCCCCTCGATCCGTCTGAATGTAGTGCCTTAATCATCGTTGTTTTTGCTCCACCTCTCTCTCTCTCTCTTTCTCTTTCATTCGCCCTCTTTCTAATTAACATGCTCCAAAATTTATTTCTTTCTCTCTTGTCCTCTTCATTCCTTCTCATCTATATCCAACCCCTCTATATTCTTCTCTGTATTAACATGATTAGTTGACCTATTATCATGTTTACTCATGTTTTTTCCCCTCCTGTTTTGTCTTCATTGTAAGTTCTGTTTCCCTCGCCCTCTCTTTCTCCTTCTTTTTACATACTTCCATCTCTTTCCTTTCCTCTCTCTTCATCTTTCTTTACATTCCTTTTCATTCTTTTAATCACTCCTATGTCTATAGGCTACCCAGTATTATCATGTCAACTCAAGTTTTTCTTTTTTCCCTCCTGTTTTGTCTTTTATTGTAAGATCTGTTTCCCTCCCCTTCTCTCTTTCTTCAATGTTGAATCTGTTTTGCCTTCCTCTCTCTCCCTTTCCTTACAGTATGCTCCATCTTTACTTCTCTTCAGCATTATTTCAATTCCTTCTCATTCTATCTCCATCATCTATCCCCATCTCCCCATGTCCATCATTGTCATGTCTAATTATACTCCACTCTTTCTTCCCTTAAAAGTCTTTATTCATCCTCAAATCTCTTTCCCTTATTACACCCCACCCCTGTATTCATGTTTTATATCCTTTCTCTCATGAATCCCCTATCTGACAATTTCTGTGGTTTTTCTCATATTAATATCTCTTTCTTTTCCCCTTTCCTATATAAGATTAATTTCCTTTTCTCCTCTCATCAATTTTCTGTTTGGTTATCTCTGTTTCTACTCAGGCTCTGTATGTAAATACACATACTTTTTCAATGTCTTATTTAATCTCTCTTTCAGCTCCTATTCCTTTCTTGCTGCCCCTCTCTCCCTCTTTCTCTTTATTTATCTTTCTCTGTACATTGTCTACCTAGGCCTATATACATGGATACATCTTCTAAATATCTCCGCTTTATATCTTCCTTTCTCTTCCCATTGGTTTCTCTTGTTGTCTCTCCCTCACATTTTATGTCTCCACCTCGAAGGGTGCCAGGGGCATTAAGTTCTATCTATCTATAACTTTGTATGCATCTCTCTCTCTCTCTCTCATCATCATCCTTCCATGTCTCTCCCTAGACTGCACATATTTACTATTACGAGAGATCACCAATTCAAAGAACGTGTTGAAGTTTTTATTTTTATTTTCTATCAAAACAATCATGGTTGCTTTTAACAGACACTTTTAAATGTACATCATAAAAATGATGGGTCAATGATATAGATAAAATGTGGTAACCAAGTAAAAAAAATGATAAATCACAAGCACTGGAAGTACTATCAACTATTTTAACACTGTTGTGAAAGTATATGGATGAAGTGGCTAAAAAAAAGTTTTAAGGAAAAAATGTACTTGAAACTTACAGACAAAAAGAGACAAATTTCATTGAGAAATATTAATGTTTAGTTTTGTTAACAATACATGTAGTAAGAACTCTATTGGTAATGTGCTATAAATAGCCTTAAATTCATTCATACATGTATCATCCCACATTATGAAGAATAATTACCAAACAAATTCCATGCCAAAGTTTCCATTCTATGCTTTGGCTTTCCTTTGATCCCAAGAGTGACTTTCACCAAGCATCTTTCAAAAAGTTAACTTGAAACTTATTCTAACAAGCTCCTCGTTAACTCTTTGCCTCCTGAATTCATTTTGAGGGAGGAAATAATGACAATATTGTTCTTTGCATATTTCCTTTCAACTCTGCTTTCCTTAGAGCAGTATTGATCTATGGATATCACTTCAGCACACTAGCTGTGTTTTAGTTTTTCTAGTACAATAGTAAAGGAGAAAACTAATTATTACAATCCTTCACTTTAAGTGTACGATGGAGGCTGATAGTCGACAAAAGATGGCGAAGAGTTAACAGAGCAATTCCATTCTTGTTATATCTGAACTGCAAATAACAGAATACAAAGAAGTAAAACCAACAAAATTACCTTCTTACAACACAAGTATTATAAGAGCATTCTATATAATGAGGTTTGACTACATATACATGAAATACATGTAACATATACCAATGACACTTCTATCTCTACAAAATTCATTAATTCAGCTTCAAATCAGAAGTCAATTAAATAACTATTTATCCTCCATAGTTACAATAATAACATTCAATAATATTCTCCAATTCAAATCAGAGGTTGGTGAAATAGCAACTAATAATTTGAAATTATTAGTTGCTTTGAAATTCATTTTCTCTGGTAATGACAAACTTTTACTGACCCTTCTGAACCTTTTCAGCATTGTAGGTAAGTTAATAAACCATCCAAATTTTGATATTGTATCAAATATGTCTGAACAATAAAAAGCTTGTCCTTTGTCTTGAAAAGGGTCATGATTCCATTTTGTCTTCTAACATTACTATTATAAGAGCATTCTATACAAAGTGGTTTGACTGTACATATACATGAAATACATGGAACATGATTACCCATGACACTTCTCTTGCTACAACATTCACTTTCAGCTTCAAATAAAGTCGTCAATCAAATAACTAATTATGCTCCATTGTTATGATAGTAACAGTACTGTTCTAATAACATTCAATTAATCCTCAAACTCAAATAAGTTTGTGAAATATTAAAATACATGTACATTCAAATACATTTTCTCTCATAATGATAGACTTGTGTGTTAACATGTACACTGATCATTCTTATCCCTGTCAGTGTTGTATAGGGGTTAAAATGTTTAGATTTGGATATTGTATCTAATATGTCTGGACTATGAAAAGCTTATCCTTTTATCCTTTGTCTTGAAATGGGCTCAAGATTTGAGAAGTTTAATCATCACAGAATAATGTTTGTATCAAATTCATAAAATATTTTACTTTTGAGACCTGTATGTAAACATGGAGGCACTGAAAGGGTTGATTATCAAGACAGTGGTAATGATTCATTCTAATAAAAACACATAAGGATACAAAGGGTTTCAGATATTAAATGTGTACATCAAACATTTGTTTGAAATATACATGCAAAGTTGAGCCCAGAGGTTTACATACATGTACACCTAGCAGAAAAAAATTCTCATATTTTACAGCTTCAATTATTCCTGCCAACTTTTCTCCTAACTACAGACAAGATGTGTTTCTACTAAGCATATATACATGTACATTGCATTAAGTCATGCTCTATAAACTGCTCTTAATTTTCTCACTTTGAAAACATAAGGAAAGTCTTTTTCTACCACATGTATATAAAATTTTGATTCCAACTACTTATAAAAGTGTACTACAATATCCTTTGAAATGACATTGTGGCTTTTCATTTAAGTACTGGTATATCACAATGATAGGTAACCATTTTCATAATGTTTCATATCAAGTCGCAACTAGTATGTTCCTTGGTTAAACCATACATGCTCAGTGCGCTCCTAATCCCAGGATTAACTTAGTGAGCTCACTAACTTTAGTGAGGGGTCACTAACTAGTATGCTTTCGTGAAAAGCTCACTAACTTAGTGAGCTCACTAAGTTAGTGAGCTCACTAATTAGTGAGGGTACTAAGTTAGTGAGGCCAATATCTATAAAGGCACTTCATGTCGAAGAAAATGATGATGATGATGATGATGATGATGATGATGATGATGATGACGGTGATGATAGGGGCTTCTTGTAAAATGTCGGTATCTGCTTCAGCTGGGCACTCATGGTGCTTGCTCCAGAATGTCTCAAATATTTCAACATTTAGTCAGTGTCAATTTATGCTTTTTATTTCCAATGTTGTTTGTTAACATAATTACTGCATTTGGGATAATACCACAGCGGGAACAGATAAGTCTTGAGTGCTAACAAGAAAGTTGATAAAGACTCATCATTCCTAATGGATTGTGGAAAGCTATTCCAGCACACTGGTCCACAGAAGTAGAAGGCTTTATCTCCCCAAGCCATGCAACTAAGAGTTTCTGTCAATAGAGCTTGGTCAGCTGATCTGCATCAATTATTGCATGATTCATCCAATATCCATGTCATTATCGAAAAACACAAATCTCAGCAAATTGGATTGAGCACTACACGCACAACAATCAGTGTAGATATGAATATTACATCACATCATTGTAATCAGAACATAATAAAAGGCAAGGTATAATGGAATGTAACAGAACTTTGTACATTTGCATGCTATCATCTCAAAGGAATGCAAAGGCAAGTATGGCAATCATATACAAATTAAACATATACAGTATACATGCATCTGCAATATATATTTTCAAAATCATTTGAAATATAATACTGAATACACTAATAATATATACATGCAAAGGCAAGTATGGCAATCATATACATGGTACAAGTTAGAAATATACAGTGTACATGCATCTGCAAAATGTACATGTATTATATAAAACATCTAGTACTGAATTCACTACAAAAATATATACATGGCACTTTCTTATCACAGTAGAGAAATAATGAAATAAGGCTATGAAAAGCTTGGAATATGTTTTATGGAAAATCTAGTACTGATACAATTAACAAACACATGTATCTTAACTTGTTGGCTACTTTCATTCCCACTGAGTTAATACATGGACCATCTCGTTCCAGTAGCTAATGGGTTAAATACATTTATTGTGTTTACATGGAATGAAACAATGTGAAGAAAATCCTGTAAATTATTTCCTCCTCAGGATATTAAATCTAGGAATCTTCTTCATGTATTTTTTCCCTTATTTCGATTTTGACTTTTTGTTCATTTAGGTGATATACATGTACTCTGATGAGAAAATGTTGAAAAGCTTTAGTATTTTCCGATACTGAAATCTAGTAAAAAAATAATAACAAAAATGTACAAATTACAATCTGTGTCAAAGAAAATGCTACACTGAAATCAATGGCCTCTGTATTCATATATCAGACATACAGATAGTAGAACCAGTATAGGAACAATGTTTAAAGTAGAATGCAACCCAGGCATCAGTGTGCTTTTAGTGAATAGAAATGAACAAGAAAGATAAACAGTGAAAGTTTGAGCATAATCGGACAATCTGTTCAAGAAATATAAATTTTGAAAGTTTAAGTAAATCCCTATTATCGGGATCCTTAAGTTGGCAACTTTGCCGGCATCTGTGATGTCATCATGGACAACTCTCCATTCATTGTGTGAATGATTTTTTTAAAAATGGATTTATATGAAATTTCGAGTCGGGAATCACCGTAATTCTTCCCTAAATGCTTGCAGAATTGATGTAGCCATGTCATACTCAAACAGTAAATCAAAAGAATTTCTATTCTTCTTGAAAATGAAGAAAATGTTAAATCATGTGCTCAAAATGAATGGAGAGTTGTCCACGATGACATCACTGATGCTGGCAAAGTTGCCAACTCAGGGATTCCTATACTATTGATTAGCTTTAACTTTCAAAATTCATAACTCTTCAACAGATTGTCCGATTTTGCACAAACTTTCAAAGTTTATCTGTCTTGTCCATCTCTATTCATTAAAAGCACACTGATGACTGGGTTGCATTCTCCTTTAATCATCAACTGGGATTATAAGTATTTATTTCCAACATACTTATTTTTTTTTACTATGCAGTCAAAAAGAAACTACATAAAATTAACAGTTTGAAAGTTAATATGATTCCATGAGAACACTGCTCAATCATCAGCTGGGGTCACTGAGAGCTGAAAATAATAATAATAAAAACATTCAATGTGATGGCATCAAGTTGTTAAACAAGATAACTATTAGATTTAGAAATCTCTGGTAGTAAATCAAATAAATACATGTATATTTCCATGAGTAAAGGGGAGACCAGGGCTAAAAGTAACACTGGTAAGTTGTAACACAGCATTATATTACACATATACATGTACATGTAGATGCCAAACCTGCTTTAAATTAAAACTAACCTAATAGGTTGAGCCTTTACCATTCTTGTTTCGCACAAGAAATCACTGAGAATGAATGCAGAAGAGCAAAGCTATCTAAAAAATAAATTATGTTTTTGAGCTTAGAAAGAGAAAATTCTGAATTTTGCAATATTTTTGTCACAGTGGGAAGAGGTTTTGAAATCATAAGAAATTGCAGGTATGATGTGAAATGCTATTTCAAACACATTTTCCATGGTAAAGTAATTTACAACCTGCCCTAGTTTTACCTGTGTTTTAAATCACAATAAAAAGATAATGGTAATATTAATCAACACTATTACTTTAATCATTCACTGCAAAATAGCCACCAGTTTAAGGAAGCTTTTACCTCTCAAACTCTTTCTTGGGTCTTTCCAAAAATGATTTTGAATTATTAATGAATATACGCTATTGACTATTTCGGGTCATCATGTTACACGTCATTTGTTGGCTTGATAATATTGCACTCACATACTTCAAATACATGTACCACTGCTTTATAGTCTGTTAAGATTAAAGAGTAGCCAGGCAGAAACAAATATGAAAAAAAAAAAAAAAACTTATTCATGCAGATATTAGCCTAACTCATTCAAAGATGTACTGTCCATTTTTTCATTATGTTTGAAGAAAAAAAAAATGACCAGCTTTCATAGTGAATGTTCATTTTTAGTTTCTATATACACTGATTTACAAGTATTAATCTTTGGAATACTCATTGGCAAAAATAAAGCTGGTTCTGGAAAACAGTCTTAAGCATTCAATCAATATCAGAATTGTGCTTTGCTTCCTTTTTTTAATGTTTATTTTGAAATATGAGTTACAACTTTCCTCTAACCATGTTACAACTTGCACCGAGAGCAGGTTCAGTTGTAACAAGGCATTTTTTTTTTTCTTCAACTTGTTTCTTGAGAGCTTCTGGATAACAAATCATGCTATTTTTTATGTGTGATGATAGAATACATGTTGAATGTTAATAAAGCATTGGTATTTAAACCCTTCAGACAAAACTATTTCATTTCAAGACTAGAACTTCAAAAAGTGTTAATTTAGCCCTGGTCTCCCCTATTAAAGTGTTCAAATCACTAAAATAGTTTTTGCTATGTATGTTAGGAATTTCATGTCACTAACTGAACCAAAAATTTCATTTCAGTATTATAATCATTTTTCTGAACCTCAATAGGATAATTTTACTTCTTTAAACTTTCATTATCAAAAGTACATATTATTTCTCTCACTTGACTAGCATCAGTCAAAATATTTAATGTATTGCCTCACTCTATACCCCGTGCATGGTATTATTTGGATAAAAAAGAAGCATAAACAGAATAAATGAATCAGTTGCATGTAAACAAAATAGATGCCATTGAATTTTCAGCTGCATACGCCGCCAAATGTTTGGCATTTCAAGAGGGAACAAATACCATCCGTGCAATCATTCAGCAGGCTTTTCACAACTGGAAAGTGTGGTTTCTTTGACTGTGAATATACAGAATGAGAGTTAATGTTCAAACAAAAGATTTCAGCCATCAGAGTCAGTTTCATTTCCCTTTTAGAATGGTGTGAAATATAAGCACGTTTGAATACACTAAATTCTTTATAATTTGAGAAATAATTACACTGCAATAATGTTCATTCTTTATGGGACATTGTCTGCTTGGGCAGGATTGTTGCCTTTAATGACGTCATTACAACATCGTTACCTTTCTGGTGAATCGCTCTTATATCACAGATACTAGGAGGTGGTTAAATTATTTGTATCATACCTGATATGTAGTTGATGTAAAACTGATTTGAGAGCTATAGTACTTGGCAGTTTCTCATGATACATCATTTGCCATATTTGTGATTATCTTTGAATTTGACCTTTAATGGAAAATGCAATGCTTCCAAAATCAGGCATCTGTTGAATAGTGCAATGTGCAGTGGCTTTTACTCTATCAATGTCATAGCAACTAGAATCCAGTCTTTTGTTGTTTCTCTGGAATTTCAGGATCCTCCTGTGGAACTCTTGACTGAGTAAAAGGAGCTTGCCTCTTGGAAGGCCTGCTCCGACTGCTGCTACCTTTACCACATGTAAGAGAGAACTGACCTACAGTATCTGATAAACTGCCACCATGAAAGACGTGACCTCTAGAAGTACTGGGTGTACCATGGATTGGTGACAAGAAGTTACCTGATTGTGAAAGCTGAGTGGAAGTATATTGTCTTCTTGAAGAATCTGTTCTTTGTTGGGTAACTGCCTGATAAGGAATAGCTGACTGATGTACTGCAGGCATGGTAGTTGAATGTGTCCAGACATGGTAGGGTGAGACATAGAAGGCCTGTTGGTAGGTGTCCCCTCTTGAACTGATGAATGGTACTGAGTGGCCGAATAGTGTCTGACAGGCATGGTAGGTTGAATGTGTCCAGACATGGTAGGGTGAGACATAGTAAGCCTGTTGGTAGGGGTCCCCTCTTGAACTGATGAATGGTACTGAGTGGCCGAATAGTGTCTGACAGGCATGGTAGGTTGAATGTTTCCAGATATGGTAGGCCTTGGTTGATAATGGCTAGGTGAATGGTATCCTGAAGGCATAGTGGGTTGAACATTCCCAGCCATGGGAGGATTATATGTGGAAGGCCTGTTGGTAGATGCATAAGCTGTCCCTTCATGAACTAATGCTTGATAATGGATAGCTGACTGGTGTCTTGCAGGATTGGTAGACTGAAGGTTTCCAGACATTGTAGGGTTATACATAGAAGGCATAATATTAAACCCCTCTTGAACTGATGTTTGATGCTGGGTAGCTGAAGGGTGTTTTGAAGGCATAGTGGGTTGAAGGTTTCCAGCCATGGTAGGATTATACATGAAAGGTTGCCTGTTGGTAGAAGCTGTTTCCACTTGAGCTGATTGACGTCCTGTAACCATGGTAGGCTGAAAGTGTCTAGACATGGTAGAGTGACACATAGCAGGCCTGTTGGTAGACACTGTCCCCTCTTGAACTGGTGGTATATACTGAGAAGCTGGCTGATATGGGTTAGCTGATTGGTGTCTCGCAGGCATGGCAGTTTGACGGTTTCCAACCATAGCAGGATGATACATAGAAGGCCTGTTGTTGTAAGCTGTTCCTTGTTGAACTGATGGTTGATAATGTGTTTCTGACTGGTGTCTTGCAGGCATGGTAGACTGAAGGTTTTTAGACATGGCAGGGTTAGACACAAAAGACAGAGGAGTATGACCAGTCCTTTGGGTTTTGTAAGGTTGGGGGTAGTGATCCTGAATAGATCCAGCCATGGTGGTATAACCTGCTCTCTCAGGAACCAATGACTGATGCTGTATTGATGGAAGGCATCCTGAGGATAGGGTTGGTTGGTCATATCCAGAGACAGGAGGGTTAGACAACAAAGTATAGCTGGCAGCAGAGTCATGGTAGAGTGGAAAACTTGCCTGCTCTTGAACCATTGTTTGATGTGTTGCATTTGAAATTTGCACTGTTGGTATGACAGGTCGATGATATCCAGAGACTGGAAAGCGACTGTATGAGGAAAAAAAATAGTTACAATATACATGTACAAATTTTCACAATCAAAAGTTCATCAGGTAATTCATCTCAGTTGCAATATTCGTATGACAAAATTGATTTTTTTTTTTCATGACTTCCCTACCAATGATAACATAGCCATTATCCAAGCAAATCATTGGCAGTACTTGCAGAAGAAGAAAACACTGAAGGGGCTATGGTCGATAAAGACAAATGCGCATACGTAAAATTTCTCACATTTTTCTTGGTGCTGTGATTTTGTTGCGGGACACACAGTATTTGCTTGTCAGTATATTGTGCATAATGTGAGATAGTGATCAAAAACTCTGTTAGAGAGTAACCCATAGTATTGCAGCCCATTTTACTATTCATTCATAGGTTTCAAATCTTCAATTCTGCATTACACAGATCATGCAAATTCTGTGTGCCTATGTCTTTACTTTTAGATTTTTTTTTTTTTTTTACTAACCTGCGAAGTAATGAGTGAAGAAATGAGTTCAAGTCTTCTTGAAGACATCCATTAAACCTGAAATTCCTATTCCTGATTTGAGGAAAACAACCCTGTAATATGTATGAGCAAAATTCATAGCATTAATAAACAAGGCACAAGCGATATTGTGTCTTGCCCACTTGTGAAAATAATTACTCCAAGTACACCTATCACCCAAGTTTGATTGCTATTGCAGCAACATGTGCAGAGTAATGTGTCATAAGAGAGTCTTGCAGGTAAACTTTTACATATGACCTCGAATGACCTTTGACCTTATCATGTGACCTCTGACGACACCATAACATGCAGACCCCCTACAACCCCAGCGTGGTTGAAAAGTGAGAGACAGTTGCAAAGTTATCTGTCATAAGAGTCTTGCAGGTAAACTTTAACATTTGACCTGAAATGAACTTTGACCTTACCATGTGGCCTCCAAAGGCATCATAACTTGAATGTAACCCAAGAGCATCTATCACCCATTGCAGCAACAGTTGCAAAGTTATCATAAGAGAGTCTTGCAGGTAAACTTTAACATTTGTGACGGACGGACGGATGCCATTTGGATCCAAGTCTCGCCTTCACCTCTGGTGGGCGAGACAAAAAGTGTTACAATCTGTTTCAGTTTAGAATACAATTTTTTCTATAATACCCAGTGCTTGATTGATAAAAGATGAATCAAAACTTGAAAATCAAATTATCAGAAGTAAAAAAAAAAGACTGATAAACATTACAATAGTCACCTTTTTTTCCCGAATATTTTCTCAGAACGAGTAGAAACAGTAATAGTGGTAGTGGTATACCAGAACAATATAAAGTATTAAACAGCAGTTGGGCGTAACAATGGATGAAAATGGCAAATTTCTCAGTTCTTGAGTTTTTAGTTATGACTATTTCAAGCCTATATTTGATTATCTATCAATTCGAAACTCTAAGAGTGCCAAGGGGTTTTACTTGTTCCAAGTAAGCTGACACGAGCTGACATGATGTCAGCTCATGAACATAATTTACATTTATAATTTTTTCACTGATAATCATAGAGATCGTGTGCTTGCCTTGCGGTTGCGAATGGAGAGGGGCACACACTGACTTATGAGATCTGCTAAATGTTGAGTAGTATGCCCTATGCACCGAGCTTCATATCGGCACTTGAACCCATAAATGACATTGCTAATCTGCGTAATAGTAAGTACATCTTTATGGATGGACGAGATCATTCTGAGTGTGGTAAATTCCACACGCACTTCAACGGAAGGGAAAGCACTAGATACCTTGCTTGATTTGTTTCTCAAACTTTTGGGATGCTTTCCGTCCCCACGGAAGTTTGAGGTAGACTAGACATCTATTAAGTCCAAAGACTGGTGTCTTTGTGGGCCTCTGCAATTTCCATGTGACATGGTAATCAATCACACGGTCAGAGGATAGCCATTTTCGCATTATCGTTCACTCGTTTCTGTTTACTGATTTGATTCCTGGCTTTCTATCATTCATGCGATTTTACTCCGATGAGAGCATGTCGAAAAGCTTAAGTATGTCCGCGTTCAATGCCAATTTTCCAAAATAAAGGTTCTGAAAACAGGTCCATTATTGAAAGCTATATTGGTGACAATACATGGAGAAATATATCTTCTAAATTCATCCTTCATTCATCAATTCTGCAAACATTAAGCTCGTAATTATACGTTTAAATTACACACAGAAACATGCACTTCATTTTATTTATCAAGCACACTCACATCTCGTTTTCACATGCATCATCATCCTCATCTAGGCCTGGAATTTGATATTAACCCATTGAATACTGAATTCTGTTTTTCCCATAGGATTTGTACAGGGGCCATCCATTTCCAGTAAGAAACAGGTTTCTTCATAATATGACATATGGCATTGTATACAGAATTACTTTACAGCATAATTTGCTACCTAAACTCTCCAAACTCATCACATTTATACTGTACATGTCCATCAGACAATATAATCACTGAACTTCTATCATGTCCATCATTTCACACATTAAGGCCATTGTTACACATAACTGATGAATGATGGAAGGTATATTAGGTTATGAAATTTCATACATACATATCATGCATGGGGTTATCAGGTATTCAATTTTATTAGTTCTTTAGTTCAGATGTGACCACTGAGACATGAAATACACACACATACCTTTAGGGATGATGCCCTTGCTTTCAATGTAGAGTAGAACTCATCAATGAGATCTATTCCATACAGTGTCAGGTCATTCAGCTGTGGCATAGAACACAATGCTTCTGCTAGGTGATGTGATGAGCCTGGTGTGGGACACTTGACTCCTACAAGCCACAGTGTTTGGACCTGCAAGAGTACATGATGTCAGCTCATGAACAAAATTTACATGTGCACGTAGATAAACATCATAGATCTACTGTTTGATTTTTTTTTACATTTATAATTTTTTCACTGATAATCATAGAGATCGTGTGCTTGCCTTGCGGTTGCGAATGTAGAGGGGCACACATTGACTTATGAGATCTGCTAAACGTGGAGTAGTATGCCCTATGCACCGAGCTTCATATCGGCACTTGAACCCATAAATGACATTGCTAATCTGCGTAATAGTAAGTACATCTTTATGGACGGACGAGATCATTCTGTGTGTGGTAAATTCCATACGCACTTTAACGGAAGGGAAAGCACTAGATACCTTGCTTGATTTGTTTCTCAAACTTTGGGATGCTTTCCCTCCCCACGGAAGTTTGAGGTAGACTAGACATCTATTAAGTCCAAAGACTGGTGTCTTTGTGGGCCTGTGCAATTTCCGCGTGACGTGGTAATCAGTCACACGGTCAGAGGATAGCCACTTTCGCATTATCGTTCACTCGTTTCCGTTTACTGTTTTGATTCCTGGCTTTCTGTCATTCATGCGATGTTACTCTGATGAGTGCATGTCAAAAAGCTTTAGTATGTCCGTGTTCAATGCCATCTTTCCAAAATAAAGGTTCTGAAAACAGGTCCATTATTGAAAGCTATATTGGTGACAATACATGGAGAATTATATCTTCTAAACTCATCCTTCAATCATCAATTCTGCAAACATTAAACTCGTAACTATACCCTTAAATTACACCCAGAAACATGCACTTCATTTTATTTATCGAGCACACTCACTTCTGGTTATAACATGCATCATCATCCTTATCTTGGCCTGGAATTTGATATTAACCCATTGACTACTGAATTCTCTTTTCCCCATAGGATTTGTACAGGGGCCATCCATTTCTAGTAGGCAACAGGTTCATTCATATTATGACATATGGCATTGTATACAGAATTACTTTACAGCATAATTTGCTACCTAAACTCTCCAAACTCATCACATTTATACTGTACATGTCCATCAGACAATATAATCACTGAACTTCTATCATGTCCATCATTTCACACATTAAGGCCATTGTTACACATAACTGATGAATGATGGAAGGTATATTAGGTTATGATATTTCATACATACATATCATGCATGGAGTTATCAGGTATTCAATTTTATTAGTTCTTTAGTTTAGGTGTGACCACTGAGACATGAAATACACACACATACCTTTAGGGATGATGCCCTTGCTTTCAATGCAGAGTAGAACTCATCACTGAGATCTATTCCATTCAGCGTCAGGTCATTCAGCTGTGGCATAGAACACAGTGCTTCTGCTAGGTGATGTGATGAGCCTGGTGAGGGACACTTGACTCCTTCAAGACACAGTCTTTGGACCTGCAAGAGTACATGATGTCAGCTCATGAACATAATTTACATGTGCACGTAGATAAACATCATAGATCTACTGTTTGAATTTTTTTTTACATTTATAATTTTTTCACTGATAATCATAGAGATCGTGTGATTGCCTTGCGTTTGTGAATGGAGAGGGGCACACATTGACTTATGAGATCTGCTAAATGTGGAGTAGTATGCCCTATGCATCGAGCTTCACATCGGCACTTGAACCCATAAATGACATTGCTAATCTGCGTAATAGTAAGTACATCTTTATGGACGGGCGAGATCATTCTGTGTGTGGTAAATTCCATACGCACTTTAACGGAAGGGAAAGCACTAGATACCTTGCTTGATTTGTTTCTCAAACTTTTGGGATGCTTTCCCTCCCCACGGAAGTTTGAGGTAGACTAGACATCTACTAAGTCCAAAGACTGGTGTCTTTGTGGGCCTCTGCAATTTCCGCGTGACATGGTAATCAGTCACACGGTCAGAGGATAGCCATTCTTGCATTATCGTTCACTCGTTTCCGTTTATTGTTTTGATTCCTGGCTTTCTGTCATTCATGCGATGTTACTCTGATGAGTGCATGTCGAAAAGCTTTAGTATGTCCGTGTTCAATGCCATCTTTCCAAAATAAAGGTTCTGAAAACAGGTCGATTATTGAAAGCTATATTGGTGACAATACATGGAGAATTATGTCTTCTAAACTCATCTTCACTCTTCAATTCTGCAAACATTAAACTCGTAACTATACCCTTAAATTACACCCAGAAACATGCACTTCATTTTATTTATCAAGCACACTCACTTCTGGTTATAACATGCATCATCATCCTTATCTTGGCCTGGAATTTGATATTAACCCATTGACTACTGAATTCTCTTTTCCCCATAGGATTTGTACAGGGGCCATCCATTTCCAGTAGGTAACAGGTTTATTCATATTATGACATATGGCATTATATACATAATTACTTTACAGCATAATTTGCTACCTAAACACTCCAAACTCATCACATTTAAACTGCACATGTTCATCAGACAATATAATCACTGAACTTCTATCATGTCCATCATTTCACACATTAAGGCCATTGTTACACATTATTGATAAATGATGGAAGGTATATTAGGTTATGAAATTTCATACATTCATATCATGCATGGGGTTATTAGGCATTCCATTTTATTATTTCTTTAGTTTAGGTGTGACCACTGAGACATGAAATGCACACACATACCTTTAGGGATGATGCCCTTGCTTTCAATGCAGAGTAGAACTCATCACTGAGATCTATTCCATTCAGCGTCAGGTCATTCAGCTGTGGCATAGAACACAGTGCTTCTGCTAGGTGATGTGATGAGCCTGGTGAGGGACACTTGACTCCATTAAGCCACAGTCTTTGGACCTACAAGAGTACATGATGTCAGCTCATGAACATAATTTACATGTGCACGTAGATAAACATCATAGATCTACTGTTTGAATTTTTTTTTACATTTATAATTTTTTCACTGATAATCATAGAGATCGTGTGATTGCCTTGCGTTTGTGAATGGAGAGGGGCACACATTGACTTATGAGATCTGCTAAATGTGGAGTAGTATGCCCTATGCATCGAGCTTCACATCGGCACTTGAACCCATAAATGACATTGCTAATCTGCGTAATAGTAAGTACATCTTTATGGACGGACGAGATCATTCTGTGTGTGGTAAATTCCACACGCACTTTAACGGAAGGGAAAGCACTAGATACCTTGCTTGATTTGTTTCTCAAACTTTTGGGATGCTTTCCCTCCCCACGGAAGTTTGAGGTAGACTAGACATCTATTAAGTCCAAAGGCTGGTGTCTTTGTGGGCCTCTGCAATTTCTGTGTGACATGGTAATCAATCACACGGTCAGAGGATAGCCATTTTCGCATTATCGTTCACTCGTTTCCGTTTATTGTTTTGATTCCTGGCTTTCTGTCATTCATGCGATTTTACTCTGATGAGTGCATGTTGAAAAGCTTTAAGTATGTCTGTGTTCAATGCCATTTTTCCTGAAATAAAGGTTCTGAAAACAGGTCCATTATTGAAAGCTATATTGGTGACAATACATGGAGAATTATATCTTCTAAACTCATCCTTCAATCATCAATTCTGCAAACATTAAACTCGTAATTATACCCTTAAATTACACACAGAAACATGCACTTCATTTTATTTATCAAGCACACTCACATCTCGTTTTCACATGCATCATCATCCTCATCTAGGCCTGGAATTTGATATTAACCCATTGAATACTGAATTCTGTTTTTCCCATAGGATTTGTACAGGGGCCATCCATTTCCAGTAAGAAACAGGTTTCTTCATAATATGACATATGGCATTGTATACAGAATTACTTTACAGCATAATTTGCTACCTAAACTCTCCAAACTCATCACATTTATACTGTACATGTCCATCAGACAATATAATCACTGAACTTCTATCATGTCCATCATTTCACACATTAAGGCCATTGTTACACATAACTGATGAATGATGGAAGGTATATTAGGTTATGAAATTTCATACATACATATCATGCATGGGGTTATCAGGTATTCCATTTTATTGGTTCTTTAGTTCAGGTGTGACCACTGAGACATGAAATACACACACATACCTTTAGGGATGATGCCCTTGCTTTCAATGTAGAGTAGAACTCATCACTGAGATCTATTCCATTCAGTGTCAGGATATTCAGCTGTGGCATAGAACACAATGCTTCTGCTAGGTGATGTGATGAGCCTGGTGTGGGACACTTGACACCTTTAAGCCACAGTCTTTGGACCTGCAAGAGTACATGATGTCAGCTCATGAACATAATTTACATGTGCACGTAGATAAACATCATAGATCTACTGTTTGAATTTTTTTTTACATTTATAATTTTTTCACTGATAATCATAGAGATCGTGTGATTGCCTTGCGTTTGTGAATGGAGAGGGGCACACATTGACTTATGAGATCTGCTAAACGTGGAGTAGTATGCCCTATGCATCGAGCTTCACATCGGCACTTGAACCCATAAATGACATTGCTAATCTGCGTAATAGTAAGTACATCTTTATGGACGGACGAGATCATTCTGTGTGTGGTAAATTCCATACGCACTTTAACGGAAGGGAAAGCACTAGATACTTTGCTTGATTTGTTTTTCAAACTTTTGGGATGCTTTCCCTCCCGACGGAAGTTTGAGGTAGACTAGACATCTATTAAGTCCAACGACTGGTGTCTTTGTGGGCCTGTGCAATTTCCGCGTGACGTGGTAATCAGTCACACGGTCAGAGGATAGCCATTTTCTCATTATCGTTCACTCGTTTCCGTTTATTGTTTTGATTCCTGGCTTTCTGTCATTCATGCGATGTTACTCTGATGAGTGCATGTCGAAAAGCTTTAGTATGTCCATGGTCAATGCCATTTTTCCGAAATAAAGGTTCCGAAAACAGGTCGATTATTGAAAGCTATATTGGTGACAATACATGGAGAATTATATCTTCTAAACTCATCCGTCAATCATCAATTCTGCAAACATTAAACTCGTAACTATACCCTTAAATTACACACAGAAACATGCACTTCATTTTATTTATCAAGCACACTCACTTCTGGTTATAAAATGCATCATCATCCTTATCTTGGCCTGGAATTTGATATTAACCCATTGACTACTGAATTCTCTTTTCCCCATAGGATTTGTACAGGGGCCATCCATTTCTAGTAGGCAACAGGTTTATTCATATTATGACATATGGCATTATATACAGAATTACTTTACAGCATAATTTGCTACCTAAACACTCCAAACTCATCACATTTATACTGTACATGTCCATCAGACAATATAATCACTGAACTTCTATCATGTCCATCATTTCACACATTAAGGCCATTGTTACACATTATTGATAAATGATGGAAGGTATATTAGGTTATGAAATTTCATACATACATATCATGCATGGGGTTATCAGGTATTCCATTTTATTAGTTCTTTAGTTCAGATGTGACCACTGAGACATGAAATACACACACATACCTGTAGGGATGATGCCCTTGCTTTCAATGTAGAGTAGAACTCATCACTGAGATCTATTTCATTCAGTGTCAGGTCATTCAGCTGTGGCATAGAACACAATGCTTCTGCTAGGTGATGTGATGAGCCTGGTGTGGGACACTCGACTCTTTGAAGCCACAGTGTTTGGACCTGCAAGAGTACATGATGTCAGCTCATGAACATAATTTACATGTGCACATAGATAAACATCATAGATCTACTGTTTGAATTTTTTTTACATTTATAATTTTTTCAATGATAACCATAGGGATCGTGTGCTTGCCTTGCGGTTGCGAATGGAGAGGGGCGCACATTGACTTATGAGATCTGCTAAACGAGGAGTAGTATGCCCTATACACCGAGCTTCACATCGGCACTTGAACCCATAAATGACATTGCTAATCTGCGTAATAGTAAGCACATCTTTATGGATGGACGAGATCATTCTGTGTGTGGTAAATTCCACACGCACTTTAACGGAAGGGAAAGCACTAGATACCTTGCTTGATTTGTTTCTCAAACTTTTGGGATGCTTTCCCTCCCCACGGAAGTTTGAGGTAGACTAGACATCTATTAAGTCCAAAGACTGGTGTCTTTGTGGGCCTGTGCAATTTCAGCGTGACATGGTAATCAGTCACACGGTCAGAGGATAGCCATTTTCGCATTATCGTTCACTCTTTTCCGTTTACTGTTTTGATTCCTGGCTTTCTGTCATTCATGCGATTTTACTCTGATGAGTGCATGTTGAAAAGCTTAAGTATGTCCGTGTTCAATGCCATTTTTCCAAAATAAAGGTTCTGAAAACAGGTCGATTATTGAAAGCTATATTGGTGACAATACATGGAGAATTATATCTTCTAAACTCATCTTCACTCATCAATTCTGCAAACATTAAACTCGTAACTATACCCTTAGATTACACCCAGAAACATGCACTTCATTTTAATTATCAAGCACACTCACATCTGGCTTTCACATGCATCATCACCCTCACCTTGGCCTGGAATTTGATATTAACCCATTGACTACTGAATTCTCTTTTTCCCATAGGATTTGTACAGGGGCCTCCCCACGGAAGCTTGAGGTAGACTAGACATCTATTAAGTCCAAAGACTGGTGTCTTTGTGGGCCTGTGCAATTTCCGCGTGACATGGCAATCAATCACATGGTCAGAGGATAGCCATTTTCGCATCATCGTTCACTCGTTTCTGTTTATTGTTTTGATTCCTGGCTTTCTGTCATTCATGCGATTTTACTCTGATGAGTGCATGTCGAAAAGCTTAAGTATGTCCGTTTTCAATGCCATTTTTCCGAAATAAAGGTTCTGAAAACAGGTCGATTATTGAAAGTTATATTGGGGACAATACATGGAGAAATATATCTTCTAAATTCATCCTTCATTCATCAATTCCGCAAACATTAAGCTCGTAATTATACCTTTAAATTACACACAGAAACATGCACTTCATTTTAATCATCAAGCACACTCACATCTCGCTTTCACATGCATCATCATCCTCATCTTGGCCTGGAATTTGATATTAACCCATTGACTAGTGAATTCTCTTTTCCCCATAGGATTTGTACAGGGGCCATCCATTTCTAGTAGGCAACAGGTTTATTCATATTATGACATATGGCATTGTATACAGAATTACTTTACAGCATAATTTGCTACCTAAACACTCCAAACTCATCACATTTATACTGTACATGTCCATCAGACAATATAATCACTGAACTTCTATCATGTCCATCATTTCACACATTAAGGCCATTGTTACACATTATTGATAAATGATGGAAGGTATATTAGGTTATGAAATTTCATACATACATATCATGCATGGGGTTATTAGGTATTCCATTTTATTAGTTCTTTAGTTTAGGTGTGACCACTGAGACATGAAATACACACATACCTTTAGGGATGATGCCCTTGCTTTCAATGCAGAGCAAAACTCATCACTGAGATCTATTCCATCCAGTGTCAGGATATTCAGCTGTGGCATAGAACACAGTGCTTCTGCTAGGTGATGTGATGAGCCTGGTGTGGGACACTTGACTTCTCCAAGCCACAGTGTTTGGACCTGAAAGAGTACATGATGTCAGCTCATGAACATAATTTACGTGTGCATGTAGATTAACATCACAGATCTACTGTTTTTACTTTTTTTTACATTCGTAATTTTTTCACTGATAATCACAGAAGTAATGATAATAGTGGATCTTTTAGTTCTGTCATTTCTTCAAGATGGTAAACATAAAGTTTCTACCAACTTGTTTCTAAACAAGATTGGCCTCCACAGTACAGCAATTATGATTTCAGTTCTGTAACACATCTTCCCCACGCTAAGTACACGATCCATACATTGACGTTTTCTTAATATTCAGGGTGGTTCAAGGTTACGTGTACCTTAACAGTTTCCAATACTGGAAAGTATTGCAGATTACTTCCATAAAAATTTGATGATTATGTTATTGTACTTTTATTCCACCAGGAATATTTCTGTCATCATTTTCATAACTGCATCAATTCCTTGTAGATATGAGTACATTGATACTATTCATTTCCATGATTTCTTTATTTTTTCTCATTCATTTGTGTTGCGCTTGTAAAGATGGTCATTATGACATAAATAACTTCTTTCCATTTGAAGACTCTCCCTCAATCGAAAAATTTTAACCACTTTATTCCTCTTACAACCACATCATAGAATTCCTTCAGTATCTTCACTTTAATTCCCAAATTCCCAAATGGCAAGCATTCCATAATTTCAAAATGAATACTGCAATCACTTTCATAACCCCCCTCTCTCTCTTGTCAGATTGTGCCCCTAACCCAAAGCAAGCATTGGAAACAAACAAAGACACTTCTTCCCCATATTCCATTACGTACATACATGTAATCTTACATTTTGTCAGTGTGGATATCCATTCAAAATCAAGGGTTTGATTTCAAATTCTATATGGATGATAGGGAAGCCAAGTTATGTGACTAACATGTGTACTTAAAAATATCTAACAAAGTCAGTTCATTTAGATAGAAATAGCAAAAGAGTACTTGGGGGGGGGGGGGGGTGCTGTGAAGTTGTCAATTCACTGAACCGATTCACTGAAGGTATTTTATTATAGATGTAAACACAGAGCAATGAATATTGCACCTGTTACACAGCGACATAGTGAAATAGAGGAACACAAGCTCACCTTTGATTCTCTTCCTTTTTGTGCAAGTACTGCATAAAAACTGTCATGGAAGGATGCTTCGGCCACATCAGCTTCCTCAAGGGATGGTATGGAGCATATTATCTCTGCCACATCAAGCGACATAGTAGGTCCACAATCTCTCGCAACAGTGAGATCAACCTGGATTGAACGTTCAAGTAATATGAGACAAAACATATATGTTCACTTGGATGTCAAGTTCTTCATCTATATGAGCAATTGCTCTAGTTGCAAGTAATATGAGACAAACATTTACGTTCACTTGGATGTCAACCCAAGTTCTTCATCTACATGTATATGAGCAATTGCTCTAGTTGAACTGCAAGAACTATTTAAAACAACTGAAAATTGGGAGGGAAAAAAGCTGGAAGAAATGAAAATTGGGTTACTTCTGGAAAAACTACTGCCATGACCTTTTTCACGAAATTATCATTTCTCCTCCAGTATGAAACAAGGAAATATAAAAAGTTAGGCAGCAGAATGGTATAACATATTGCATACTACACCATTCATAGCAAATGTATAGACTCTATCCCTTATTGGATCTTGGTCACTAGATCAGCAAAGCTGGGAGTCAGATGGAATTTAGTCTCTTCAAGTGAGACTAAAGCAAATTCTAGATAATTTCCCAGTGAATGATTATGGTTGCCAGGGAAGATTCAAGTAATTTTCTCTCAGATAGGATGAACTGGTTCAAGTGGTCATAAATCCTCCAATGAATCCTAAGATGCATTACATGAAATATCATATCATGTCAGGAGTTGCAACTGCAATCAAATTCAAATCATGCTGGAATGGATAAATGGATAGATTTTATATAGTGCCAATGATACCACTTGGACTCATTCATGCATGCACAATTGTAATATAATCCACAATTCCACAGCAACCTAGAATTATGTTTCAAAGGCAATATCAAAAACTTCTCAAAAGAGATACAGTAATGTGCAAAATCTTGGTGAGGTTAAAATCCCTGAAATACTAAATCACCTTCAAGGTAGAAGCAATGTGTACAATAGGTACTGCACATATACATGTCAGTAATTACAATACATATCCTGTACATGCATGTGGTGCTCTGACATACTAGTACATGTTTGTCCCATACATGTTGCTGCAATAATTTGCTCCAAGTTTCAATCATACATGTAGGGCTGCAATCTTATGTCAAGTTTAGGATAACAGCTACTACATGTATGTACATGTGTAGTGTTTGGTTCAGGATTGAGGTTTACAGTTCAATTAGAGTATGATGTTAACACAAAATGATTTTTTTTTTTTTTGGTCAGCACAGCATGTGTTGTACATCCTTACTTTCTTTTCAATAAATTAGTGTTCAAATCTCTTTAACCCAATGAGCATTTATATGATTTCAGTATAACACACATTTTCCAAAGACCATAACCTGTGTTATCTCATGCTTATTGTTCGACAGGTCAGTGGCCCTTCTAATAATCAAACTGATGTAACTTTTATAGCAAACCTTGTATGAGAAGTAATTAAGTAATTTTGTTTATCAAATTAATCTTTACACATGCATACATGTTTATACTCACCAAAGGTAGTCCAGTGAATACATAACCTGCTACAGTATGTGCTGTCACGCTCTCATCAATCATCAGCGCCATCTCCTGAGATGGTACTTTGTTCTTCACTAAGGCTGCTACATCTGGGTCTTGACTCTCAAATGCTACATCAACTATTAAATCTCTATCTTCAGAAAGTCCAGAAGGTGGCCAGTAACTCTGTATCATGCATTCTATTACACAATGTGCTATGGCTTTGTTTTGTGACACAGCGAAATAAAGTAGATACCTAAACTCCTCCTTCCTAGGCAGCACTACATCACCAATCAACCTATGGAATTCATTGCGATCTGATTCATACAGGGAAGCAAGATAGACACCAGCCATGTACTCCTGGAACAGTTTGTGTGGGAAAAAGACTGGCAATTCTATATGAGAATCTGCACCACTAGTGCCTGATTTAATTCTATCCTCCTGAGACAAAATCCCCACCCGGCAGGCAGTTTCCATTGATTCTGGACAAGACTGGAAATCACTGTCACTGAAAATCAGGGTATTTTCCAGTAAACCAGAGAAAGCTTGTTTAGCTATTGGTTCAAGAAGCTTGTTGATTTCCTCAAGATAGGCAATGAGTGATGTGCTGCCTACTTTCTCGATCATTTTCTGAGCATAATGCTCCTTCAGAAAGCCAATCATTTCTTTGAATATCTGAGAAAATGTCTGAAGTGATCTAATTTTTGTCAGTCTTTGCTCACCAAGTAATTTCCACATTAGGCAAAGCATTGCAACATAGATAGGATAATGGGCCATGTTTTCTGATATGATGTCATTCTCACGAGTGAACTGTATTAGCTGATTTGCTTTAGCATTATCCTTTGCAAAGTACTTGTGAATGTAAACTGATAAATTCTCCTTGCTGAAACCCTCAACATGAATAAATGCATAGAGCTTCATTAGATTCTTATCTGATCTAATCTCTACTGCTCTCCAAGGGCGAGTGGTCACTAAGACTGGGCATGAGGCTAGCTCAACACAACAAAGAACATCTTCAAGTCTAATATCAGATGTCTGAGTAGGGCTTCCACATGCCGCTGAGGAATCTTTTGACTGTGATGGCTGAAGAGGTGGTTGTGACTGATGGCATTCTGACCTTGAAATAACTTTACCACTGAATTCATCTAATCCATCCAATGCTATGAACACCTTGTCTGGGTTTGATCGGATATACTCAGCTAGCTGATAAGCAGTAGCTGGGTTGTTTCTGGCCAAATATGACTTTGCAATCTGACCAAGAGTGTACTGCTTAGCATCACGTAGATGAACAATCAAAACCCACACAAACTTTTTGAAATACTTCTCTTCAATCCAGTCCCAAGCAATCTTAGCACATAATGTCGTTTTCCCAGCTCCTGCCTCTCCCTGAACAATAAGCCGCTTAGGAAACTGCCCATTGACTTTGAGATCAAGCAGATCATTGTAATCTAGTGCTTGTCTGTCTCTTCCATGCTCTTCTTCCAAGCGAAGGTTTGTGTACATGTCTTTAAACTGCACAAGAGAAGCAGGATCAAGAGGATCAGTTCTAATCTTACAGAGACTTGACCTGTATTTGAATTTGAAATCATTTGCACAACGCTCAATCAGTTCAGGAGAAAGTGGTTTGGTCTCAGATTCAGATGGAGGAAGTTGGGTCTGTGATTCTGGTGGTCTTGACGGCCCTCCTAATGTAAAACACATGGAAAATGATATTAAGAAGATCAATACATGTACACCAAGGAATTCAAAATTCTATTTAAATGACATTTCAGGTTTAGACGACAGAGATCATCCTATTTTCATATGATCTTTAACAAATTTCTGAGTCACAATGACAGCTTAACCCATAGACATACAGTGTGTTGTTTAGGCAGTATCTCTCGGTCTAGAATGCCGGGCATGACACATTATACATGAGTAGAAAGAGAAAAATTCACTGAAAAATTTGAGTAAATTTTCAATGCAGTATGATGTTGCATTTTCAAATTATAGCAGTTTAAATGTAACTAATCATCAAAATCTTTAAATTGGCAATGCAGGGAATATCATATAATCCTTATTTCCACATTCAAACTGGTAGTTTCTTCTTAAACTTTACAGTAATTATTCATTCTTGATCATGTTATATCTATATTTATTTTTATCAGACTATGTAAGAGTGGAAAAAAAAGTTGTTGCCAATTTGAGGATTGACGATTAATTTAGACCTCTAAAAAGCTCTATACTTCTATGGGTTAAAAGTTTTCATTGCATAAACCAAATGATATCTGCTAATCATGGAAAATGGGTTCACATACAATGTACAAGTCATGTATAATGATATTAAATTACACTACATATCAAAGACTCCAAAGGATCCAAACAATGAAAGACTTCATCTGAAAAAAACAAACACATAAACAAAAATTGGTTTCCCCATTGCCTATTGGAAAAGGGTGGGTCCTGTATTAATCTAATGAGAATGAGAAATGCAGTATCCTCCAGTTATTCAAAGTGTTAGGTCAATTGTTCATTATATGGAATATACGTCCAAATCCTCACAATCCTACATATAATCGTATTTAAAGGGCTTTATTTATAATATCTTCATATGATGCAAATGACGCTGTGTTCATATCAAAACATAAAATTTGAGTCACACTTTACACACAAGCAAATACGGCAAGAACAATAGTAGGATATAAATTACACTTAGTGCATTTTCAAAAATATCTGTATTTCCCAACAATCATGCATCTGGGCTCCGTCTTACAAAGAGTTGCTAATTAATTCAATCGATCGCAACTTTGAGGTTAATCTCAACTTCATCTCTTAAGTACACAGTTGAGATCAATCTCAAAGTTGCAATTGATTTGAATCAATCGCAACTCTTTGTAAGACGGGGCTCTGATCTGTGAGGTAACAGTATTTATACTGGAATGATACATAGCAATTACATGTAATATATAAAGTGCTCTAAAATAGTCTGGGGTACTTATTAGTTCAAAGTTACCATGGAACTTATGAAAACATAACAAACCAATGAATTATGATGCTTCTGATATTCATGGTAGGAGTTACAACACAAAGCAGTTGACAATGCCACAGCAGATCAAATGACTTATATGGTATTCTGCACAGTACTTTAGGTGTGGTTTTGGATTGTCTAATTCATACCTGTAATGTCTGGAAGTAGATGTAGACGTCCATTGCGTAGTCTCTCTGATAAGTCACCCAAGTCATTCTCTCGAAGTGCGTCAGCCAAAACTTCTCGTTTGTTTGTGTTTGGAGGTTGCTGCTTGACATTCCATTTCATGAATACAGCCATGAATGCACTGGGGTAGTTATTCAACTTCTCAATCAGGATTGCCTCCAGGTGTACATAGGGGATCCCTAGAGATACCCCTACAACTGTGTAGTAAGACGGGTGGATATCACGGGCCAGCTTCAGGAACTCCATTTCACTTATAGTACTGCCACAAAAATAAACAATTTAAATATGAATTGCAAATACCTCGAAAATATCTTATGGATTTGACCCCAAAAAATCAAATCTAGAACTAAGGATCACAGAGACTACACGTGGGTAAGACCAAATGAGAGTTCTGTATCTGTGAAAAGCGTAAGGAAGAGCGATTACTGTTGTGTGAGGAGTGTTCAGCAAGCAGTGGTGTTATCATAGGGTTTAGTGTAGCTGATACATTTGCATTTATATTTACACAAAAGTTCAACAGAAATTAAGAATGGAACTCTGCCAACATGGCATGCATTTTTTTATGCAAGTCAAACAATGTAAGACTATCATAATATCTAATAATTTCTATGCCAATTTTCTTTTTGCTACCAAAACTGTACATAAGCCTTAAACTAACAAAGCAAAAGTGCCTTGCACATAAGAGTACTAATCAACAAAATCAATGACCTTGTATTCTCTTTGCTTTCATTTGCATGGGAGAGGGTCATGTGGAAGGACAATGGGGCTAAATGATTTATAGATCCCAATCCAATTCAAAAAGACTGCCAAAATGTTGACTGATAAAAGAGTATCATGGGAGAGAACGAGAGAGAGGGAGGGAGAGAGAGAGAGAGAGAGAGAGAGAGGTGTAGGTCAATCTTTTCAGGAAAACGCTCATTTTCAAGCCTTTTACTCAAAACATGAAAGTTCACTCATTTCTATTTTTCCATCTTTATCTCCTTTTCTTTTTTTTTCTTTTTTTTTTTTTGGGGGGGGGGGGGGGGGGGGAGGTTGATATTGTGATTACATTATCAATAAGATCTGTGTGCAGAAGGCTTGAAATTACTCAATAGTTTATTCCTATCCATGTGTGTCAATATAACATATCTGGTATGACATGAAAGAGGAAGAAATGGCCTTGACATGAATTATACAAATTTATCAGGTATATTGGTTTATTGGTAGGCCGATGCAAATATAATACTCATGAAACAGGTCTTTTATAACTATGGAAGCTTAACTTGGCCATTTATTTAGTAGGAGGATGAATTGACGCGATGACGATGATGACATATCTTGACTAGGCACCCGATGAAGTGATAGTCTTGTCTTCAGACCTTTACAATAGTAATATCACTACATCAGGAAAAAAAAATTTTCTCAAGTAATTGATGATTGTGATCAGTTCGTAATGGACAGACATTTTCAAAAATTCCTAAAAATCTTAAAGGCGTGATCAAATTAAGTGACAAGGTATCATGGATTACTTTATGGTTTATCATGGAGGGTGTCACCATCAGTGTTCTGAGAAGAACACGAGTTTGGTTGTCATGGTTTCAAATTCAAATGCAAATTGAAGAAAGGCTCAGTGTCATGGATGGACAAGACAGAAATTAAATTTGTGACCTTCTAGTACTTTTTTGCTATTTCTTTCCAAAAAATTGACCTTGTTAAATATTTTCAAGTACAAATGTTAGTCACCTAAATTGGCTTCCCTATCATCCATTTAGAATTTGAAATTGAATCCTTGATTTTGAATAGATGTCAAAAATGGTGTGTCATGGATGGACATTCTGCTTAAAAAGTGCAATTTTGATCAAAACCCATGCTGAAAATCGTTTGGTCGAAAGAAGTCTCCATCTCAGAACTTTCTAAGGAACCATATACATACAATTTGAGATGTAAATAAAGTTGGGTGAAGTCTCTCCACATAGGATACCATGAATGTTACCCTGAACTGATCACACTCTGATGGAAAAATTCAGGTTTCCTTCTTCATAAAACACACTGTATCTTTCAGGATTGTTGTATACATGATTTCCTGGAAGAAGCACAACACTGCAAAACATTGCCAACTGTCACTGAGAGGAGCTAAAATATAAAAGATCTAGAACAGCTACTTATTATCTTATTTATGTACCTTTCTGGAGTGTTTGGACCTGGATTAGTTTCAACGTCACCAGATCTCATCAATAAAATCAATGCAAGATAGAGATGAAAGAATCCAACCATGGCATTAGATATCATCCTCCTGAAGAATTGCAGTCCATTGGAAAAGCATGATGTTGACAGGAACATCTGAAATTGAAAGGACACAAGAGATATATAGAGTTGGATTCTGTTTTATGATGTAAATCTAAGTGACAGGTCAGATAATTTGGGGAATTTCTGAAATGATGATGTAACAAGCTATTAAAGATTAAATCACTTTAACTAGTTTCCAGTTTACGAACAAGTATTATGTGAGCAAAGAATTCCAAATTTCTAAACAAAGGCAAAAAATGAAAATAAAATAATATCAAAGTCTTATGGATCAAAATGACCATATCAAAATCTAAGAGATTATTTGATCAATGTACAGTATTTCAACCATTCAATAATTCACATTGGGGAGAAATTTTTCAACATGCTGATTGTTTCCACCAGGGTCTCGAAATATATTAGTGTTAAAACATACTTGTTTGAAATGTCTAACCTTAGTCTTCAGAGGCTGCACTGTCTCCGCTTGGCTGTCAGCTTGGCCAAAGGTTAAAGAAGAACACTGTTTCCTACACCATTGAAAACACGTCGTCATCAAAGTCAGAAGCATCAGAAGGACTTGAGTAATAGGGGACATGACAACAGGACCTGTGTCAGCAGATGATGGTAGCAGAATGGTCTGAGGAGTACAGCTGGGTGTACATAGTGCTTGGGTGGATGGTGGACAGGCTGCCATCTTTGGCTTTCCTTTCTTCGCTGACTGGCATGGTGTTTGATCTTGAGTAGCTGGTGGACTGGATGTTGATTTTGACTCTTCTTCCTTTGCTGATTTCCACTGAGTTTGGTCTTGAGTACCTCGTGTACTGGTTGCCAACTTTGGCTTTTCTTCTTTTGATGATATGCATGGTGTTTGGTCTTGAGTAGATGGTGGGCTTGCATCCTTTGCTGATTCACCAAGTACTTGGTCTTGGATGGATGATTGGCTGGCTGCTGTCTTTTGCTTGTCTTCCTGTGCTAACTGGCATGGTGCTTGGTCTTGAGAAGATGGTGGACGGGCTGCTGTCTTTAGGTTGTTTTCCTTTGCTGATTGGGACAGTGTTTGGTCTTGAGAAGTTGGTGGAACGACTGCTGTCTTTACCTTGTCCTTCTTTCCTGATTGGCACAGTGTTTGGTTTTGAAGAGATGGTGGACTGGCTGCTGTCTTTAGCTTGTCTTTCTTTGCTGATTGGCACAGCGTTTGGTCTTGAGTAGATGGTGGACTTGCTTCCCTCTTTGGGTTTTCTTCCTTTGCTGATTCACTCAGCACTTGGTCTTGGATAGATGATGGACTGGCTGCTGTCTTTAGGTTGTCTTCCTGTGCTGACTGGCATGGTGTTTGATCTTGAGTAGATGGTGGACTTGCTGCCATCTTTGGCTTTTCTTCCTTTGCTGATTGGCAAGGTGTTTGATCTTGAGAAGCTGGTGTGCTGGCTGCTGTCTTTTCCTTTTTAGCTTTCCATCGCTCCAGGAATCTTTGGAGCATTTCCTGCTCGTTAATATCTAGAGGGTTTTGGATGAATCTCCCAATCCTGACCCGCCATTCAGTAAGAGAGACAGGCATGATGGAAGCTGAGGTTTAGGCTGCTTTACTTTAAGTCACACCAGACCTGCCCATATAGTAGCTGTTAAAATAGAAATAAAATTTTCAATGAGAATACAAACATCACATTTCAAAAAAGGTCATATCAGCAGATCATTGTAATGAATAAAGCCTACCAAAGAATGAAGATTTCAAGGTTTATCTGATTTCCTTGATTTACCCCTGCTCATAAAGTTATTCAGTAAAATTGGGGATATACACTGTATATACAGTAGTGTATAATATTTTGGAGAAGACATCAATCCTTTAGTGATCATAGTATTTTGAAGTATTACAAAATGTCGTCTGCATGTCATACTATTTGGAAAATAATGTCCCTTTTTATGACATTTTTCAGATAGTAAAACTACCGGTACATGTATTTGTGAAATGTCACAATACACGAAATCTATGCCCGAAATGAAATGGGCATACGACAGCTCAAGTGCCAGGGGAAAAAAATACACGAGGTCTCAGGGCGAATTTGCCTCCAAAATGTCAAAAAGAGCCCTGGAAAACCAAAAACAAAAAATGAGGCCCTGAAATTCTCATAGTGACTAATGTTAACTGTAATACAATGTAGAAAATTTTGGCCGGTGGGCTTAAATAGTAACCCTGAAAAAAAACAAATCTTTTTTTTTTTCCTTGTCAAGTGCGCACCAAGGGCAACTCTCACGTTGTCATGGCTACTGCGTTTCTCAATTATTGATCATTTGCAGTTCATCCGTATACCGTTTTTAGTGCCATGGAGCTTTCGATAAGACATAAACTTGTATGAAATTTAAAAATGTGATTTCATTTGACTGATCTACTTAAACACGGTAAAAGCCCAGTTCAGCTACTTATCTGATTTTCAATCGGACCATAATCAATTGAAAAAACAATTAAAATGGAATATGAATACAAACATCAAACAACAATTACATGCAGAAAATATAAGAAAACAAAATACCTGTAAATAAATATAGATTTTAAATAAAAATAAATATACTTTGCCATTTTTCAAGTTCTGGTTAAAGCTATGGGGCTCCGTGCCTCCAATAGTACCATTCACTTCATCAGGACTGTGCCCCTCAGTGAATAGTACTATTTTGGAGCCGCCCATAATTTTAACCAGAAACTCTCAAGGCAAAGTATATTTGTATATTATAATTTGGATCAGAAATTTATCCTTTCATGATTGGCTTAAAGATTTTCACGTGATCACTGGTATTTTCAGCTATTTCAGAATGTTGGCATGAAGGTTTACTATTTAGGAATTGATGTCACTCTTATGACGACATTTTCCAAATAGTATATACTATTTAAGAAATGACGTCACAGTACGCAAAATCTATGCGCGAAATGAAAATTCAGTGCAAGTGGGGTATACAAGAGCTCAAGTGGGCACCATGGGAAACTCTCGCGGTGTCACGGCTAATGCGTTTCTCAATTTCCGATCACTTTGTAGTTTATCCGTACAACGTTTAGTGCCATAAAGCGTTCAATAAGACATAAACATGAAATAAAGAATATTGATTTGGTGTCATTTGACTGATTTATTTTAACCCATAGAGGTGCAGTGTCACCTTTAGGAGACGCTTTTGCAGTATCTGTTGGTCCAGAATCTTTGGCAGTACATTTTATACATGAGCAGAAAGAGAAAAATGCACTGACAAATTTCAGCCCATTCCCATTGCTGTATGGTGTGGCATTCTCGAATAATAGCAGTTTAAGTGTAACTAATCATTAAACTCTTTAAATTGGCAATGCAGTGAATAATATATAGTCACTATTTCTGTGTTCAAATTGGCAATTTCTGATTCAATTTTACAATTGTATTTCATTTTGGTTTATGTTATATCCATACATTTTTTTTCAAGCTATGTAAACATGGAAAAAAATAATTTATATTGCCAATTTGAGGAGTGAAGATGATTAATTTAGACCTCAAGAAAGCTTTGTACTGCTATGGGTTAATAAACAAGATAAAAGCCCACTTCACCTACTGGGCTGATTTGCAACGGGAACTGGGCCGTGTATCAATCAAGAAAAATATAAAATAAGAAAGTAAAATTCATGTACAAATACATATAAATCTTGATCCAAAATATAAAACAAATATACCCTGCCATAGTTTCGAGTTTCTGGTTAAAATTATGGGCCTCGGTGACTCGAAGAGTACCATTCACTTCAAGGCTGCGCCCCTCAGGGAATTGTACTATTTCGGAGTCACCTCTTGCCCATAGTTTTAACCAAAAACTCTCAAGGGAAAACATATTTGTATATTATTCTAGAAGTATCATGATTATCTGATTTATATTACTGTGATATTTCCATCATTTTCGCCAAAACAATGATTCACTGTGTGAATAACAATAACAAAATACCGTAAGCCCATAAAACTGTACTAAAATATCTAAAACCCTGACCCCCCCCCCAAAAAAAAAGGTGAGAGAACATCATCCAGAAGAGAAGCAGACAAGGAACGATGATAAAGAAATGTTAAATCTTCACTTTGTGTTGGAGGATCAGGAGCTCATATTTAAATTACATACCCTTTCTTCTTGTTGGTGGCTTTTGTTGATTTGGAAACCAGTAACTTATCAAAGCCAAATTGTTTGACCATAATTTTTGCCCAGTTATATTTTGTATGCATGTCACTTAATTGCAGGGCTGTACGCAGAATTTTTTTCCTGGAAGGGCAAGACGTGTAAAAATCTTCGAAGAAGCTTGAAAGTGAGGGAGCGAAGCGACCGAGCTGGTCATGAGGACGCTTTTGCATTTTTAACCCATTCGTGACAGGAATTATTTAAAGCCTAATTTGATCAGCTTTTATTCTTCAAACTGGCAACACCAACATTTTTTTTTTATTGCTACATTTTTCTTATAAAACATCATGTATCTGAAATAAATATAAATTGACAGAATGTATGATGAGAAGTCATAAAGTTGTCAATTTGCAGGGAAAACAGTAATTTTAACATTTTCATCGCATTGCCAATTTAAGGATTTTAATGCTTATTTTCCTTTAAAAAAAATTCAGCATCAAACAACAAATATTGATGCAATGAAAATGGGCTCTTTTTGCTCATGTATCTAGTATGATTTTTAGAGCTCTACATCAAAAGTTATTAGGCCAAACCACATAATGTGGACCTCGGTCACGAATGGGTTAAAAGTGAGATTGAAGGATTCGGTGCACACTTTTCTTGGATTCTGTGAAAATTTTCAATAAAAAATAGTAAGTTTTCAAAATTTCGGGGGGGGGGGGGCAACTGCTCCCCTGCCCCCCCCCATAACATACGGCAATATAAAATGTGTAACAACTTTCAACCACACACAACTGTCAAATTTTCACAAAAGATTGAAAAAGGTTTAATATATTGGAAGAAAAGGAGCAAAGAAATGCGAAAACTTAATTGTCTACACTTTGCACGGGAGAGGGAAACTCCTCCCCCCAAGGAAGCATGCTTTGCATGATACTGCCCCCTAAAATGAAATCCTGGCAATTAAAGCCGGTGCTTTACCTTGCAGGTGTCTTTGATCCTGCTGAATCCCGGGGGGGAGGGGGGGGGGGTCACTTCCATTGGAGAGTGGACAGCATCCTTGAGAAAAGAAACGCAGAAAAGGGGTATTTTTTCAGGGTTAGGCGCGGAAAGCGCGGAACAAGGAAGAGTGTAAAAAACGCCCAAAAATGAAAAAAAAAAAGCCCCCTAAATCACAAACGCGAAAAGGGTATGTAATTTGCACTGACTGCGGGACCGACTGTAACAAGACCCGTGAATGGAAAATCCTGTAACTCCTGTGTAAAACATAATGAGACAGTGAATTATCTCGAGATAAACACAGCTCCAAACTTTCAATGGACCCCACTATCACTCTCATGGTATAAAAATGGGAATATCCTCGTTTAGGGTACGAATATCCCAACAATTAATGAAATCCCTGTTTAGGGTGTGCAAATCTGGGACATCTGCACTAAATCCGTGTTTAGGGTGTCCTAGCGGCCTGCCCTTGAATCCTCGTTTAGGGTGCTTTTTTTAGGACGATTCTCGCGGATGCTGTCCACTCTTCAATAGAAGTGACCCCCCCCCCCCCCCCCCCCCCCGGTGTTGAATAAAAATGTTAGAGAAATATTTTGAGTGTAGTATGGAGTGTAAAGGTGCATCTGTGTTCTGTGAGCAGGTGGGTGAGCATGTGTTTTATATTAGGGGTGACAATTCATGAGCCCCTAGAAATGTGAGCCTGCACCCTGGGATGTTAATTTGCCCCCCCCCCCCCCCACTGTTTCCAGCATGTCTGGGCAGGAAGTGATGAACGAGTGAAGCAGTCAGAATCTGTTGACTATACATTCAACTTCCAAGCATCATTTTGCACTGAAAGTCATGAAACTGAAACTTGAGAGAAGGCATTTTTAAAATTCCAAATCAAACAAAATATGATGCCAATTTTTTTTTTTTTTTCTGCGATCCAGACTATCATATTTTTCTTTTATACAAGTTTGGTTTTTAGGCATAATCGTGTGTAGTATTTTCCTCATTTCATCCTTATTTTCTTAATTTCTCAAATTCATTCCTACTGCAATGATTTGAGAGGACATTACCCTTTGCACCAGAAGTCACACTCCTATCTTAGTGGTATCATTTATTTATCAACAAGTGGTCAACTGTTATGACCCTACCTACCACTACTCCACCAGTGACTCACTACTCTTCTCTGAAATGCATCAGCACTCCCTTTCTCTTTCATGACTCATCATATTGGAAGAGAATAAAACTTTCCACCCTCACTTCACAAGGGGACTTCTCAAAGTTTTCTCATCGAGTTAACACGTTAATTTGGGAACGTCAAATCAACACAAAATTTGCTTTCTTCATCTCATCTGGAGCAAATTGTCATCATTCTTACAATTACATCTCCTTCATTCCACTTGGAGAAATCAGTCCTACTTCTCTACCATTCTATCAGAGAAATCCAAAATCTCGCTTGTGCTAGCCAAGTAGTTTTGTGATAATATCTGTGGTGATTTTTGTAAATATATTGGAAACCGGATTAGTGCAATATTTTGGAAGCATTTTGTTTTGGAGGATCGGTGTATGAGTGCCGCATTCACGCATAAAGTCGGTAAGTGGACATTGGTTTTTATTATATCCATATCATCATATAATCAGCGACCATCCCGCTTCACGTGTTTCAGGCCCCACTCAATTAATGCATGGTGAGTGGGGCTGATGCCCACATACATCATGATCGATTATCTCTCCTGACCCAACTTAGACCACAGCTAACTAGGACAGAAATAGAAGACGACGGACTTTCACAATTTTTTGAAAAGAATGTGTTGATCGATCATCACGTTTAATCATCATCTTCTTTTAAAACTCTCTTATATATACTCGTATTAATGGCCCCACCAAACGCGATTCAAATATGATTAATACAGCATCGGGGCTGATGAGCACAGTATATATACTCGTGTTTACGGCCCCACCAAACGGGATCCAAACGTGATTAACACAGCAGCAGGGCTGATGCCCATCAGCCCCACTGCCGTGATAATCAATTCATAATCCCGTTTGGTGGGGCCGTAAACACGGGTATATATTAGGGAGTGGTCAATCGAGTAATGTTAAAAATGTGAAAATGTAAAAATGAGTTTCATGATCGATCAACTATTGAACGAATAATAAAATGTAGGCCTAATATTTCGTGGGGGAATCAGCCCCACATTCAAACTATATTAGAGTAGGGTGTCTGAAGTCACACTGAAAAGTGTCAGCTTAAAAGCGCGTGATTCAGGGGAGAAAAATGTCACAATTTTAGGGTAAATTCATCGTGTGATTAAAATGTGATCTGAATTAATTTTCATCTCATATTTGGAATGTATGGAAAGGGAAAATTCTGGTCATCCTTTTGATGCCAAGGACAAGTTTTTAGGCTCACTACAAATGAAAATACAAGATAAATTGCAAACGCTTTAAAGGTGTGTGTATTGAGATTGCCATTTCCCCATGCGTTTCGTATGGGAAACGGAAGTTTTCTGTTTTACACAATTTTTGTCACTTTTTCTCAATTTTGCACTGTGATCTGATATTCAAACCTATAAAAAATTCATACCATTAGAAAGATTGTGAAATTTCCTATCTGGTCATTAAAAGGAGAAGTTTTTGACATTAAGTATAAAGTTGTATCAGACCTTGGAAGTTCAAAATTTGTGTTTGTGTGTGTGCCATTTCTTAACTACATAGCCTATGGCAGGAAAATGCTGAAAAATGGTCCAATTTCATTCTCTTATTTTGCAGTAATTAACTGGAATTTTTCACAAAAAATTATATTTCTGTCAGTTTCACGGTTATTATTTTCCAAATCCAGGAAGAAAATTCAATAGTATTGTGAAATAAGAAAAATAATTTTTTTCTCCAGACACCCTAATTAGAGGTGGGGCCTGAAACACGATATTGCCGGTTTTTATGTGAAGAGGCCAAGTGGCAACTTTCCAAAGGTTAAACTAAATTTTTCGGCCATTGACAGAGAGTAGATATGGATCTACGCCAACAATCACAATGAATCAGAGAATCATAAGAAATCAGAATCACAATCCGTCGACAAATGTCTTTACTAGACTTTAGTTTAGCCTTACCATGCTGAGGCCTACTGCTTGTTAAAAGGCTTCAATTAGGCCTACCTTTTATCTCCTGAGATCCCTGCTCCTTTTCAATCAGGCCTTGAGCAAGAGGTGAGATCTACATGTAGATATCAGCATGATCAGCGATCAGTCCCTAATCTCAGCGTTAACTCTGATTTCTGTACAAAAAAAAATGGCGACCAAACGTTTCCTACCACTATACTAGCTTAAAGATCATCATATCAGATTACTTATCTGCACGTACACAAAGCTATATAGGGCGTGATCGATCCGCGCGCCGCGCTCATTGCATGCTCGAGCCATATGGCTCGAGCATGCAGCATTACGGAGCATGCATTGGAGTCTGTGCCACTGATACTAAAAAAAGAAACCAAGATGATGTAACGGGGAATCCCCGCGGTTGAATCTATTGAAATCCTCGCAGCGTCTTGGCCGGGGATTCCCCCGCTTCTTTTCTTTTACCTCTTGATTTCTTTTTTTTAAATGACCCCCAAAATTTAGAAGAAAAAAAAAATTGAAAATATTAATAATTAAAACAAATGGTTTGTGTAGTCTGCTGCCTGCATATTGTATGAGTTTTTTTTTATTTTTCCATCCTGAATAACTAGGATCATCTGTCCCCTAAAACCCCGACTCTCTCTTATTCTCTCTCTCTCTCTCTCTCTCAATCTCAATCTCTCCCTTCCCCGTTTCCCTCTTACCCTTTCTCTTACAGCAATCCATCCCCTCTCTCTCCTCCTTTCTCTCTCTCTCCCTCCTCCTCCCCCTCTCTCTCCCTCTCTCTCTCTCTTTCTCTCTCTTAATTTTCCCCACAATATTTTTTTAAGCTGAATAATCATGACAGAATGTCACTATCCTTTTGCTTTAGGATTTCAATTATTTTCATCCACTCTAGCTATCCATAATATTTATTTGGGTTACCATATTAACTATTTTCAAGCAGATTCTTCCACAAATGATTTCTCGTTTTTGAAAATGATTGTTACAAAATTAATAAGTGTTTATTTGTGATTTATTTTCAAAAGAGTACTTTTTGTATATGTTACCAAAATTTTGTACTAAAATGAATGCAGAAGAAAAAATAATCAAATCAAATCAATCAAGTTAGATACTTAATCATTCGATTTATTTAACAGTTTTTTTTAACTCGTTGACTACTGAATTCTTCTATTCCCATATGATAGGTTTAAAGGAAACTGAACACCCAAACAGTTTTCAAATCAAAGGTAAGAGTGAATAAGAACAGATCAGTGAAATTTTAACGAAAGCGGACACGAATTAGAAAGTTATGACCACATTAACTTTTCGATTTTTTTAAAAAAAATCACTACTTGATGAACTGACCAAAGATAGATAAAGCTGGAGGAAGCTGACCGCCTCATGTGTCCGACGACGCGGGAGTCCCTGATAGGTAAATTGCTTGCCAAGCTATTCACTGGGATGGAAAGACTGACTACAAGATAGAAGAAACAGACATGGAGAGAAAGAGAGACTGAAGAAATGGAAAGATTTCCTCCAAGATGATGAAGAAGAAGATGAAGGATAGAGTGATAAAAGAGGATGAAAGATCAGAGAAGACAATAGTGACAGAGAACGTGGAATTTGATCTGACCGTAGCTGTTGATGACATCTTTGCACAACTCTCAATATCTTTTGTCCACACATAATTGAATATTCTCATTTCGCTTAATTTTGCACCACCTTTTTTTAAAGCGAAATAAAAAAAAAAAGATGTAGGCCTGAGACATTTTTTTTATACTTCATTTGGGGTAAGATGATGAAAACATTTTGTTCTTCATGATAATAACGAATTTGGGAAACTGCGTACAAAACATATTGAGAGTTGTCGAAAACTTTTATGACCATTAGCTATAGCTATGATAGTGTTAAAACAGATGATTTCATATAAGAATAACTTTCTTTTTCCGTGTCCGATTTGTTCGAATTGTTTTTGATCTTCTGTATTATTAATTTTTTTTAGCTTTGATTTAAAAATGACTCGACTTGAGGATTTTCTTTAATACAGAGACAAACCGGTTTCAGTAGCCAGTGGGTTAACCTAGTCTTGATTTATAAACACGTGTCCTTACAAACAAAAGAAGACAACCCCCCCCCCAAAAAAAAAAAAGAGAATAGGCCTGAAAACACTTTTTAATATAGAAAACAAATGTGTTTCTTTGGATACTCAGATTTACAAAGTTGTATAAAAAAAAATGGGAATATTTTCCCATAAAAATGGGGATATACATTCTTAATTATGACCCGACCAAAGCATATCCTTTTCACTGAATGGACACAAGAAAGCGGGAGTACATTATTTTAAATGCTACTTATTTTATGTGTATTTATAGGGTTGAAAATGAAATTGGGTGTCCTTCTTCATTTTTTTTCCTGTGACTAAGCCAACAGGTGGCGCTGTTTATTTCGCTCATTCCTTCCGTTTATCCATTTTTGTCACAGAAATAGAAGACGTCTTCTATTTCTGTGATTTTTGTCTCCCCTCGATCCGTCTGAATGTAGTGCCTTAATCATCGTTGTTTTTGCTCCACCTCTCTCTCTCTTTCTCTTTCATTCGCCCTCTTTCTATAACATGCTCCAAAATTTATTTCTTTCTCTCTTGTCCTCTTCATTCCTTCTCATCTATATCCAACCCCTCTATATTCTTCTCTGTATTAACATGATTAGTTGACCTATTATCATGTTTACTCATGTTTTTTCCCCCTCCTGTTTTGTCTTCATTGTAAGTTCTGTTTCCCTCGCCCTCTCTTTCTCCTTCTTTTTACATAATTCCATCTCTTTCTTTCCCTCTCTCTTCATCTTTCTTTACATTCCTTTTCATTCTTTTAATCACTCCTATGTCTTTAGGCTACCCAGTATTATCATGTCAACTCAAGTTTTTCTTTTTACCCTCCTGTTTTGTCTTTTATTGTAAGATCTGTTTCCCTCCCCTTCTCTCTTTCTTCAATGTTGAATCTGTTTTGCCTTCCTCTCTCTCCCTTTCCTTACAGTATGCTCCATCTTTACTTCTCTTCAGCATTATTTCAATTCCTTCTCATTCTATCTCCATCATCTATCCCCATCTCCCATGTCCATCATTGTCATGTCTAA